>WAAB01001982.1:0-120759 GCA_013389865.1 Piaya cayana
ATTTTGCATTTTATAATATGTTTGAAATACGCCAAAATTATGGAATTACAGAATCAGAGACACAATCACAGAATCACAGAATCATAAAGTGATTTGGGTTGGAAGGGATCTTCGAAGATCATCAATTCCAAATTTTTTGCCTTGGGCAGGGACATCTTTCACTTGACCAGGTAATTCAAAAACCTGTCTAATCTGATCTTGAACACCTCTGAAGATGGATTATCTACAACTTCTTTGGGCAACCTGTGCCTTTGTTTCATCTCCTTCTTTGTTATGTTCAATCTAAATGTATCCTCTTTCAGTGTAAACTGTTGTTCCTTGTCCTGTCACAATAGGATGGGAATCAACTTATTTATTCTGTCCTATCAGAAGATGTACATTTACAAAACAGTGTGCAAAATTAGAATGTAATGTATTTTTCAGCAATCCAGTCCAGTAAATAAAAGACACAAAAAGAAAGTTCATGAGAAGAATTACCCCCTTTGTGTTCTGGCATGACTTCAGACCATCTCCATCAATCAAGTGTTGCGTACATGTCAAACCCTTAAGGCCTTGGTCAGGTTTTGATAGCAATGTACATATCTGCAATTGCCACCTAGCAAATACATTTAGATCATTCTTAATTAATATTGGAGGAGGAAAATACAACATTTTAACTTGGATCAGAACAGGTTATTTTTTGAGCATAAACTCTTCTTTGCTTATCAGAAGAAACCACTCTTGTAATTTTTTTTTTCACTGAAATCCTAGGAATAGAATTTAGATATAAATATTGTAATTATTGCAGTTTATTTTGAAGGTATTTAATTAAGCCTCTCCTCACTCTATGGCTTGGATAATTAGTTATCATTGACATTCAATGAAAGTTAAATACTTTACTATTCAAAATAGAGCATTAATGAAATCACATTTTCAGTCAGTCTCCTTTCTTTTTACAAAATTGTCAATTCAGCAACAAATCCTTTTGTTGTTCAGATTTTCTAAAAATGGAATATCAAGAATATAGATTTCAGCTTATTGCAGAAGAAGTATGTATTTTCACAGATCTACTCTATTGATGTAGATGGGATCTATTCCTAGTATGCTATACTACTTTTGAATCTTAGGATGCTGGTATTTTGTCTTCTGACATATACACAGAAACAGTATTAAAAGGATATTGTGTAAAACCAAGCTGTTGGAGAGCATAATAGGATGTCTGTACAACTTTGATTTAGTCCTCTTTATGTATATGCACCAATACAATCTTTACTTGCATGGTTGCATATTATTTTTCCATATAACTCTGAGCAGTGCTCTTTAATTAAAAGCTATAGTGTAACTCATTCTTTCTTCCTCTTTTTCTTCATTTCTCACTACAACAACCACACAGCTTTTTCCAAGGATTCACGTATGATACTGCTTTTTGTCATTTTTGAATGTTTCACGAAGACTAATTTTCTTTGAAGTAAAAAAAAAATAAAAAGGCATCTTCCATATGTTTCAGATCAGAAGGGCAAGGATGGAGAGATTAAAGTTCAAACACATTTTCTAACATAAGATGAGCAATCTGAGACACACGTGGCCTAATTTTTTCCAAATATATGACAGTAAGGAATTAAAACATTTAAATCTCCCCAATTTACATTGCTATTTTGAAGCTTAGCACTTCTCCAAATGCTAGTCCCCAGTCTCAGAGTGTCTTCCAGGAAACAGAGAATATGGTGCTAGTGTGCACCAGCTTTATGTCTATTTTACTTAAATATGCCTCTGTGGCAGAACGAAAAGAGACAATTATGGAGGGTGGCATCCAGGCTTCTTAGTCTCTAGCAGCTCTTTCTGTAGGTGAGTGCTTTCATAATTCACAACTGCTGACCAAATGTCTTTCAAGAGTAAATGCATTAAAAGCCATCTACATGATGAGATGTCTTTTCAGGCTCTTGCTGGAGTTAGGAATTCAGTATATAATTTTGATAATATTTATATTTTGTTATATGTTTATATGATTGAAAGAGTTGAGACATTATTTTCACTCAGCAGAGTGAGAGTTGTGTATATATATGTAGGAGAGGGAAGACAGGTTCAGTGCTGAATGTATAAACCCTTCATGTTCTGCAAGAGTTCATACTACAGTCTGAAAAAAATCCCAAAAATCCCACATTTTCTGCATGATGAGGTTACCTGGGAACTCAATTTTGTATCTAATATTATTCCAACATGCATTAGAAAGATCTGTAGATATACACATCTCATTCACATACCAAAATCATAAACTAAACAGTAGATGCCTCTAGGTCACATGGGTTTTTTTTGTAAAATCAGGCTGTAGGTACTCTTTAGGCAGAAACAAAGAATTTTGTTTTTCCTCAATGCATTCTGTTCCTTCTTCTTGTGACAGAAGGGTTGGTTATGCAACAACAGACTAAGGCTGAAGGTCATCGAGTCCAAATCTCTACACACAGCAGGACTAACATCTCATTTAATGAGCTCACTCTGGCCCTCCAAAAGTGATCAGTCCATAGACCTTTTAGGCAAACTTTCCCATAAAGAGTTGAATTGAAAGAAGAGCTTTCTTAAGAGTAAAATGTCTTCTTGTTTTGCACAGTTATTTCAGTTCCAGATTAAAAGTATTCAACTATTTACAGTAATGAAAACTTAGTAAATAACATCTTATTTCCTCTTTCAATTTTCTTTGAGTGGTAATGGAGAAAGTATCTTTCACAATATTCAAAAAGTTTTAACCCCCAGCTCCCTTTGTTTTAAGCTTCTAACACACCCTTGAATAAAAGTGTGGTGAATGTTTTTAAAGCCCAAGACAGTGTGCTAAGGTTTTTAAAGGATTAAGTTTGAGTAGAGGCTGGCGCTATGAAGGAATGTTATCCAGACGCTTTATTTCATATTCACTCTTCATGCAGACCTGTTCTTTGGTGCATCAGATTTGAAAGGTTAACCAAATAGGCTTGAAAATATTATTCCTATTTCTTTTTTAATTATTGATGGTCATAATTTGTAACTGAAAGCCTTTTTCTGATTAATGAAAGCATTTGTGAAATGTGAGTAACTTAGAAACATTATTTTCATTTCAGCATTTGCTTTTGTAAAGTATTTCTGCATCATATTTCCCAAGTAGATATCCTCAAAATTTTGTAAAAACAACTTCATTTGGCAGCTTGTTTCCCAGAGTTATTCATCTCCCATGGTTCCAGTTATTTCTTAGATCATGAAGTGACTTGTCCTCCATTTCTGTCCAGCTTGTCCTCATATCTGATGAGAGATACTTGTGCATTAATAACTTTCAGTTGCTAGTTATATTTAGAGACTTGTTTTATACATTCTTTTTGTTCAAAAAAGGCATTAGAAAATTATTATTACTACTTACTACATACTTAGTGCTTTAAAAGTTTAAAAAGCTGTACAAAATAACTTTACTTAAGGATTAATCATATCTGTGACCCAGGGGATGAAGGATCCCATCTGTCAATAAAGCTTATAACTACTTACACTGGCTGAGCCAGAGTATTTAAGTAACTTTCTGTGAAAGTGAGTTTTACTTGGCTGAGAGTTGAAATGAGTTTTTCTCTGACCATCAAAGTCGTATTTTACAATGAAGATTGCATAGAGATCAGTGATTCTCCTACTCTTCCCACATGTTAAATCACGTTAGGTAAAAATAAGGTAGAAGTTCCTGTAAAACCATTTTACAACCTGAACTATTGCTGTCATTGCCTCTGCAGTTCTCCAAGATGATGAATGGGACAGGGAATTGATTCATGTAGCTATGAGTGGGAGGGAACACAGCCCTATGGTCCACAAACCAATTTTTCTCTTAAGGTGTCATCTATTCTAGACTGTAGCTCCAGTTCACTGCATAAATCAGAGACTCTTTGTATCATTTCCCCTCAACTCCCTTTTCATTTTGAACTATATGCCATTCTCAAATCCCTTCTGTTCTCAAGGTTATTTTCTTTCCTCCCTGTTTCCATACATTTACCTTCTTTAATAAGTCAGAGTGACTTTTCACCCTCTCATTGGGACTGGTCTTATATTCCACCCAGAAGAAGGGCTCTGGGACACTTCTGAGCTCTTCAAGTCCAAGAATTCAACCTGCCCATAACTACTTCTGCCTCCCTTACTTGCTTGCTTGCCTGTGGAGACGCTCAGGAGCTGCTGCTAGAAGGTGTCTTGGCCTGGACACCCACCAAACCTTATTAAAATCCATAGCTCTGACCTGTCTCTTTGAGTGATGAATTTTTAAGATTGTCATTGTGTGCAGACTGTTTAGGGAGGAGTGATGCTGTGCATTCATGAGTGTGTTATGTGTTAGGGTGCAAAATCACAAAACGAGTTGAAGCTCCTAGTACTGCAAGCCTTTCTTCTTTATATTCTCCGGTTATTATTTTTTTAATCTGATTTTTTACAAAATTGAAACACAGATAGCATTAAAAAAAAGTGAATTGAATGTTAATCATTATTTCTCTTAGTGCTCAGTCAACAGATATTTTTTATTCTGGATGTTAAAATCACACGATGCTCTGCCCTCATATGTTAGAAGAGTAATAGAGTATGTTTTAGACTGCTGTTGAGTAACTTCTTTTTTCTTAATCAATTAAAAAGCACACATTAATGCTTTCAAAGGAGGTTATTTATTATTGTAATGCTATAAATGAGGGCAAGATTTAGCCAATAAGTAATAAAAGGGTAGAGCATGCAATTCTTCACACCATTGTAAGGAAAACTCCGTCTCGCAGCAGTAAATTATCTGAAATTCCTTCGTATAAATGAATGACTCCATAGTCAGAGAAAGCTTGTGAAGTTTAGAGCATAAAAATGACAACCATAAATAAAAGTAGAAACCCCTGATCCTCACTGAAGTGAAATAACATAACATTCCTGAGACAGTGGTGTCTTTGGAAAATGCATTGCCTGGCTCAATAGGGGAAAGTGAGGGAGGAAAGTAAACCCATCATCCTACTTGGGTCTTTGTCTTTCAAAAGTTTTATGCTTCTGCTTAAAAGGACAATTTTCTCTACGAAGAGAAAAATCCTGTAAGGATGCAAAGGACAACAAGCATTTTTGTAGAAAGGAGGAGGGATGCACACAGCTTATCCTGAGAGATTTCGGTACCTGCTGCACTGTAGACATTTTCAATACATTAACGCTGTCAGGCTGGTCACATTTGTGTTAAAATTATTGCCTTTCATTGGCACAGCAATGCCCACTGCAGATCACCTGACAAAATGACTTCTCAAAAAAACTTCCTTGGAAACGAAAATCTGCAAACCCTGTTTCAATTTGGCATATTCCAAAAATGTAGTCATCATTGCAGAAACGATTTAGTGGATAGAAGCATAATTAATTAACACTGGATTAACAGTTCCGTTATTGCAACATGCATCAATTTACTAATTCTGTGTTTATTTTAAATGCCTTATGATCCTATAGATATGCCAGTCCTTACCATCTCATTATGCCAGAATGAAGTTTTAACTTTGCAATAAATTATATGAGTTCAAACTAAGCACATTGAAGAAAACTGTTGGTAGTTTCTCACCATTACAGTAATTGAAGTGGCACATAAGTTTTAAAATCAAGCCAAATTCACCAAAGATATTAAAAGCGTGGAAGAGTGAGATCATTTTATAGAAGGGTAATACTCAGAGATATGCTACCAGTGAAACAGACTGTCTCCTTTAGTTATGGATGGTCTGGCCTGAAACTCTATAGTCAAATGCTCTCTGCAATCAATAGCAGGGACTTCTGTTCACCACCTCATGAAAATGGGAAACTTGCTTATTAAAAAACCTTGAACAACAGATTTTCATCTAGAATGTCAGCATAATGTTTGACTCCTTACACAACCACTGAATACGGTCCACTGAGCTGATAATAGTCTGTGATGATAGCTTCTTTGTTGAAGGTCAAATGTTAAAATATTAATAAAATGACACAGCAGGTTCGTATTAGTCTAGTCCCTGTTTTAGCATAAATCTTTTTTTCAACTGCTTGGCAAGTACTTTACCTCAATATTGAAATTACATAAAATTGTGTTCTTTCCTTAATAAAATATCCCAGACTCATCTTTTTATATGAATTACTCTTACCATAAAATATCCATACATGTATATACATATCATATTAGAGTAAGCTTTATAATGTAAGAGGTAAAGGTCTTCTACAATAATGATTTCTAAAATTAGTAGAACTGCATTTGTGTCCAGAATTTGATCTCAAGCAACAGACTGATCATACCAAGAACAAACTTTCTTAACTTGCTGTATTTTTTACTGACCTCTTCTTAAGTAATCAATATATAAATGTGATTCAAGAACAGAAAGTAGCAGGAAATATTATTTTATTTTTTCTCCCGCCTGAAAATTTTACTATGAGTTTCTCTTTTTTCTCCTCTTTGTTCTGCTGTCCTTTGAAAAACTGTCATCTTTACTTGGAGAGCCAATATTTTGAAAAATAGAAAATTAATTTAAATGTCAACTTAAACATATTGATTAAAAGATGCTGGGCTAAGACAAATGACAGTTTCATATTATGTGAGTGTATTTTTACATTCATTATGCTTAGATTGAGTCTTCAAGAAAATACTGGAAGGCAATGTCATACCAACAGATGCTGACTTTTGATCTTTAAATATAAGGTAGAGAACCAGTATCTGATGCATCATCTATAAGTTATATGCTTTTAATTATGTGCTATTACTCCAGGAGGTCTTCTAAATACAAAGCATCCCTGCAGTTTTTATCACTGCTTAAGACGTATTATTTGGTTCATTTTCTCTACAGTAAGTTATTGGGCTGGGAACTCAAAGCGGCAGTGAGTTCTCTTCGCAGCTGCACTACTGATGCGCTTTTAGCTGTCAATCTCTGTAATGAGGACTTATAATTCAGATATAATTTTAACTATCCTGCAGTACTGAGAGAATTGTTTAGCTAATGCACTTGATAGGTTTTATATATGTAAATTTCCAGAGTAATCTGCTTTTCCAGTGCAAAGTCAAGTTATCAGTGACAATTAATATTGTCAACATTTCTCTCAAAATTGAATGCAATAGCAATATGATGGAGTGAAAGTATTGTAATACAAAAGTCCTTTTACTTTGTATCAAAGATCTTCCTAATTGGTGTTCTTTGGGTAACTCTTTAAATGAACATATATGTTCACCAAGAAGTTAACTTATCACAATACATTTGTAATTAAAATTGATCCTGTTGTTATGATTCATCTATCCTGTCAACACCTGTGACTTGCCTTATTGATAAATGCAAGAATAATATCGGTATTCAATCTTTATTTGCACTGCCTCTTTCATTTGTTTCCAGGTGTCAGCTGTAAAATTCTGGCTAAATGATGGCTGTGAGATGGAGAACACTTGAAATTTCATAAAGGAGGAACTTCGAAATGGGGAAAGATTACATCTGATTGCAACTTTTAAGACAATAGCTCATCTCACGTGTGAAGTCGTTAAAAGGTATGAGCAGAGCATTAAGTTGTAATCTTTAAATATGTTACCTTAGATAAAACTCTCTGTCAATTTGACTTGAAAAATAATGGCAGCTGATCATTGTCTTTTTCCGTTATATGTAGCCAATGAAAACTGACTAAGTCTCTTGCACGAATAGTGCAACGAGAGCGCTTCCCCAGCGATTTTGGTAACAAGAGGAGGAGATGTGAGTGGAAGTATTTTCTTCAGGGTACAAGACGGCTCAGTTGCACAGCTGGAGTTTGACCTCACAATTCTGAAGTGCTTGTGCTGAGTCCACACAGGCAGCCCCCACATTAGCAGACACAGATGCTGGAACAACACTGATAGATGGGCAGAGGCTCAGGGAGTGGATGAAAACACTACTTGAGCAAGCAATGTTTTATGCACACATAGTATAACTGCTCACAAGTCAGGTGAAGCTTAGACATTTTCACATCTGGTAAATACCTTACTGAACTTCATCGCAAGACTCCAACATAACGTGTCTGCAAACATCAGCACAAGCAGGTTTTCATGAACTTGCACCTCTGTGTTGTAGGCAGAATTTTTTTTTCATGTACATTAAGCAGCTGTATAGTTTCTAGTTTTCTGCATCACTTTTGTAAGTAGTTTGATGAAACAACTAAACCAGCATTTGGTACAAATGGTCAGTCACATATATACATGGATCCAGTGTAAGGGATGACAAAGTCTTAAAATATCGGACACTTATTGTCATCTTCTGACTAAAGTAGAAAAATGAGATCAAGCTTATGTACAGCGACCCAACAGCAGACTAAGAAGCAGTAAATAAAATCAAGTCAATTTTTCATCTGTTTTCCCAGGTATCTGGAAATTCTGTTTGGATATTTCTCTTCTTTTGCATTGTACTGGCACATTTTAGCTCATTCTCTGAAAGACATCACAGTGTCTTAAAATGTGGACAAAGTTGTACAATCAAACATCTTCTAATTTTGCATGCCTCGTTGTTTATTTTATAACACAAATATAGATCAGATACAACATACAATTTCTAATCTCAATATTATGCCAACAATTATTTTGCTAACTAATTGCTAGTACAGAAAGGAAAGACATTGTATAGGTAATATTCAAAGAAAATTATAAAAATTTGAAAGATAAGCTTCAATTATGTGCCAAAATATAAAATTATATATAAAAATTACTTTTGTAAAATTCATCATGACAGGGAATTTATTTTTTCAGCATATAATATGACTTTCTCCTTCACCTTAGCTAGAGAAAATTGCTGTAATGAAAAATGTCTAAACTAAATAGTCAGGTGAGAGACTGAAGAAAGAAGTGCTGTATTCAATTTCTAGACATAGCACATAGAAAAATAAAAATTAAGTACAAGACTCCCAAAAGAGCACATAGAATTGGTAGGGAACTGAATTTTTCAAGGTAGTTTGAAAAATCCAGTCTGATCTCATACGTCTCTGAGAGATACAGCATATCTAGAAGTGAAGTCCTAAATGTTTTGCTTGACTTCCTACAGGAACCTGCGGCAGAGGTATGGATTTTATTTCAGATAGCAGAATGCCACAAAGGTGGCAAAAGTACAGACTGTATTCATAAGAGGTCACAGGACCTTGATTTCTTTACTCTGAATATTCTGGATTACAATGAAGCTAAGTTTTGTTAGATGGATAAAAGTCAAAACCGTAAGGCTGTTAATCATGGAACCAGACCTTCAAATGATGCCACTTGTGCACATACAGGCAATTAACCAGACAGCACATGCATTTCTTGTGTGTATTGATTGATAATGTGATATCTAACATGCTACGATTAGAAAGGCTTTCCTCTTTAAACACTGATTTCAGAAGCTTAGTGTATTATCTGCAAAACCTATTTTAAAACAGACCTAATTTAAAACCATAGCTTTTAGGAAGGAAATAGAAAAGAGGTGTCTTATGGAGGAGGTCTGAAGCCTTGACTTCAGAGCCAAGAATTACTTTATTTTTTTCAAATGCATCATTGTTTTTGAAGACCCTATATCAAACAAAGACTCTTCTACACTCTGTTGCCTAAGACTATGGCTCAAAAGAATCCATTCCCAGGCTGTAACAGAGTCCATATGGTTGGCTGTTTGAAGTGTGCTTAGTACTCCATTAGGGATTCTCAATTTGTACTTCTCATTCTGATTTCTAAAAGACACACGTTTCCTTTAGTGACCTGACCTGGTGCAAACACATAATAGATTAATTCTGTTATAAGTTATGCTGGCAGTAAAGCTTTCTGGGTCATTTCATCTTTTAAGTAACAATTTTTTAATGTACCCTTATAAAGCTGAACCAACATTACATTTGTAAGTCAATTTACATATATACAGAACTACTTGGTGCTCAGGAGCATAATTTTGAGCTGTGTGCATTATTTCTGTGTATTCCATTTTACTATGTTTCTGGAGCTACTGGCACATTCAGAGGAATACTAAGAACTCTCTGAAAGAACATCATGAGTAGAAATCTGCTGATCTGCCTCTCAGTAAGCTCTAGCTGCAGTATTTCTATATGCAAAAAATGCATTTCCATAGAACCCATTATTAGTTTCTAGTTTTATGTGTATTTTTACATGATGCTGTTATTTTAGCCACTGAGTTTGGTTTAGATTTATCATCTATTTAGCACTTTACGTTGTTCTGTCACTTCTAAACACTGTTGGTACAGGAGTAACAAACTATGTTATTTAAGCATTACTGCTAGTAATAGTTGAGGACCCCAATGTGCCAGCTGTCCTGCAAATCCAAAGTCAAGACCCTACAGGCAAAACATAATGCAAAAGATGACAGATATTAGGAAAACAAAAGAAGAGTGCAAAACACCCATGAAATAAAATCCATCAGAAAGGCTAGATATTCCCTAGATATTCCTAGGGAATGCTCANAATGAAATAAAATCCATCAGCAAGGCTGGCAGCCCACTGGGAATCTAATATTATTTAAGAATCATCCATATTCTTAAAGGATAGCATTAAGGAGAAGAAGGCAGGACTTCTAGATATTCCTAGGGAATGCTCATAGGCATAAGAGACATGATGAGAGAAAAGTGCTGCGGTGTTTCTATATGTGTTTGGCAACTGTGTAATGAGGACTACTGATCTGTCAAGCTCCCTCCTCCTTTCATTTTCAGGCTCATGTACTCCATGATATCTTTCTTCTTAGAGACACCCAGCCCCATCTCCCTGCTTCACTTCATGCCTTCTCACAACTTATTAAAGGGTATAAAAGGAAAGGAAAAACCTATGAAAGTATTGCAAGTGACAAAAGAATGGCTCTTAATCACAAGAAAAATATAAAATATGCAACAGGACACAATGATTCGGTGTTCTTTTTGTGTTTCCTTATGGCCACATAAGCTGTGAAGACACCTAAGTACGTCCTATGTGATCAGGCCATTCCACAGAAATCTCAAACACTGACCATGAAAACAAACATCCTACTGAACTGTAGGGTGGTCTTTGTAGCAAGAATATAGTGCAATAAAAAAAGAAAATCAGAGAAAAAAAGACAAGAATACACAATTTAAAATAAAATCTACTAGAGGAGAGCAATGATCCAACAGAGTTAATGGGAAAAGACTGATGTCACAAACTAAATATTCATGCACTCAGGCATACATCGACAATTCATTCTGAACTTCAGCAGAGTAATTTGGTGAGTCAGCAGACATGTAGGTAGCTGACTACCTTTGAAAAATTACTTTTTCTGTCCTTCATCATCCACATCCTCAGCTTTGTTGAGATCTGCTGTCATCAAGATGACTTTGCAGAGTGCTTGGAATGTCATTAAGAGAGAAGTAAAAACAGTCACTTGAACATGATAGTAAAAAATAGAAATTCTTTCCTAACTGAGATTTCTGAGTGTTCAAAACTGAGATGGACAAAGCTGATTAGCACTTTAAATCCAATTTAATTGTCTTGAATGTGTAAAATCAAGGAAAACCAATAATGGACTTTCATCTGAAATAAAGATCTATTTAAGCATATAAGGCAGCTAATGTCTACTATTTTGAGGATGCCGACCCGATGCCGATGGGATGAGGTTTAACACAGCCAAATGCCGAGTCCTGCACCTGGGGCACAACAACCCTATGCAGAGCTACAGACTGGGTGAGGTCTGTTTGGAGAGCTGCCAGGAGGAGAGGGACCTGGGGGTGTTGGTCGACAGCCGGCTGAACATGAGCCAGCAGTGTGCCCNTGTGTAAAATCAAGGAAAGACAGTAAAGGACTTTTATCTAAAATAAAGATCCATTTAAGCGTGTAAGGCAGCTAATGTCTACTATCTGAGGATGCCAACCCCAGCAAAAAGTTCAAAATTATCAGTACTTCCTGGCAAGGTGTATGAGACAGGAGAGTTTGTGAAATAGTTCTCATCTCCTACACGAAAGTTAAATATCTCTTTATATTTCGGATATCAAAGCCTGATTCAATCCTACCCAAAATGAGCACCTAGTGAAATAATACAATAGCACATTAGTCACTCAAACTCTTCACAGTGAGGGAAATGACTGTCTCCACTGANCAGTAAAAAGTTCAAAATTATTAGTACTTCCTGGACTTCCTGACAGGGAAGTATGAGACAGGGGAGTTTGTGAAATAGTTCTCATCTCCTAAATAAATAAATATTTATTTATATTTCGGATATCAAAGCCTGATTCAATCCTACCCAAAATGAGCACCTAGTGAAATAATACAATAGCACATTAGTCACTCAAACTCTTCACAGTGAGGGAAATGACTGTCTCCACTGATTCTATTGGGAACCTAGGGCAGCTAAGGCTGCTATCTCAAAGCTTCTGCATGTGGATCAGGTGTATCAGATAAGGCATAAAATTGTTGTTATAGTTCCAGACCAATACCATCTAGAGGAAGGGAGGAAAAAAAAAAAGTTTTGCATACTTGTGTTACTAGGTTTGTTTCCATGTTTTCCCCTCTATACAGATAGAATGAATTTCAACATAAAAGACATAACTCGACATTCAATTCAAAGAAGTCCTAAACTTGAAGGCCATTCCAGTTCATATATGTTGTCAAAACTGAAGTAGTTACTTTATTCCTTGTTTCAATTTTAGTTCACAACTACATTTGAACTGGGNGCGTGATTTAGTGTTTGCTAGGAATGGTTAGACTTAATGATGCGGTGGGTCTCTTCCAACCTGGTTATTCTATGATTCTATGTTTTTCCCTAAGGAATTCCAGACAATAACAGTAATGATCGGGAAGAGATGTTTAATTTTCAAGTATAAAAGCTTGGGTTACTTAAAACTTCTTGGCTGATGTCATATCAGTTCTTTCTAGCTTTTAGTATATGTGTCAGCACTCAGGTTTTGCATACAGTTTGTTCCAAAATCTCCTTCTTCTCTCAGAGGAAGTAATGTAAGAGTGTCCAAAGAAGGAATATTTTGATTGTCTTTATTACAGAAAACACTCCAGAGAATACACTTGCAAGTTGAAACATTTTTATTGTCCTTTATTCTCTGGAGCTTTCCTGTTTAGAGCAGATTTGGATGCACAATCGGTTCTTCCTGGATGGCATGAGATCCATGGGATTTTTGTAGAGATGAGGCCTCTGATTGAAACCATTCTTGTTCTGCTTCTCCTCCAGTGTAGGAAATTCACTTGAGAGGCAAATTTTGAGCCATAACTCTTATTATGAATCAGGTTTAAGGTTGCTGTTGCCTCTCAGCTGGCTCCAAACCAACCTAGAAATAGATCCATTATGAAAATGTATTGTGTCTTAGAAAGCCAACATAATTATAGTGGACTTTGCTGAGTGTACGGCTGCAGTAGCAATGTCACATAGGGCAAAGCATCTTCTAGCTCTTGACTGCGTAAATGAGTACAAAATATGGCTACATATTCCCTTAGATTCCCTGGACAAGAAAATTAAAATTAAGTATTGTTCCTGTATATCTATCCATATTTTTTATCGTGGTTCTAGAGAATCTACTAGTAATTACAATTTTAAATGGAATAAATATGTCCCTTCTTAATGTCCCATGTTATAAATCCCCATGGGAGTAACAGAGCAAGAAACATGTTAGAACCTTATCTTTCCTGAGAACTGTACAATCATTCCTATGATGCTCCCAAATGCATAGAAGAGAACTATTCCTTTTTACCTAAGGTTCCTAGGAAGCTGCAACAACACTTATTTATCAGAATCCAAAAAAAATTTACTTTAATAGAACTACAAGCATGGACTGTTATGAATTTTTTATCACAGTTTAAAACAAATTTCACTTAAATGACTTCTGAAAGGTCTTTTGTTTAGTTTATTTATTTATTTATTTATTTTATGAAGGCTCAAACATATGTCTGAGGCAAAGCATGAAGTAAAATTGGAAATAGAAAATTTCGTTTAGTACATCTTCAAAAACCTGGAAAAATATTGATAACTTATTCTGAATATATATATTTGTTGTGTGGATTTTGTGTGTTGTTAAACCCAAGAATGTTTAAAGTTACTTTCAATGAAAAGTTGAAATACAAAATTTGTAAGTGATTTTGAGGAGAGGAAAATCCCATGTACTCAGAAATGTGGTCTCAGGTAATGTCCTTAAATTGATTTGTTTGGTAATCAACATAAATCTTATCCATCCATTTACACTGAGCTGTGTTGAAACGTGAAGCTTTCCTGAACTCATTTCTATAATGTTATCATTATATTAGTTGGCAAAAAAATTTGGTCTGTTTTATATCTGAATTGATATCAGTAGAAGGATTGCAGGCTTGCAGAAGCATTATAGATAGAGTTTATTCTGTTCTGTTTTTTTTCCAAACTGCAATTGGTGTCACCAGTTAATGATGAAAGAAATCTTGAAAATTATTTGAGCATTTTGACTATTGTTTGCACAATTTATCTGGAGTCTAGATTTTTTTTCTTTAGAGAGAGTGACAAAGAATTGCTGAGCAGAACCAAGTATTTAGTACATGTTTTGCAAGGAAGTGCTGAAAAGTGGACGTTTATTAAAAACATGGACAGCACAAAGTTTAAAGAAAATTAAGAGAGCTAGCAATTTAGCCTAACCTCTCCCTGTTAAGTGAATAATACCTAATGTCCTACTTGGAGAAGTGCTGAATTCCAACAACGGTGATAGACCTCAGCAACAGCTGTGGGTTCTGTGTACTTTTCAAAAATCAGAACCACAAGCTCATAGACCTGCAGTTGAATCAGCTGTTCAACCTCAGTATCTTGAAGGAAAAAAAAAAAAACCTTCTCCAGAGGTATATTTGTCTCATATTTATACAATCCTGTCCTTGACTGGTCTCACCATATTATCACAAAAAAAAAAAAAAATAAGGGCATAATAACATGAAGAGATGTTTCATATTTTCCTGCAAATCCTATTCCTACTCTAAACAGTAGAAGGAAGGAAGGAGGGAGGGAGAGAGGGAAGGAAGATCAACTTTATATATAACCAAGGATGAGGAAGAATATCAAGATGTGAGTAAAAGTTAAAATCAGGTTAGATTATAAGTCCATCTACACCAGTACCAATTTCAATAAGTACAGTCATTACAGTACATTAAAGAATACCTACTTTCTTAGGTAAAAAGCCATTTTATGTTCATTTTAACACAATGAAGAGTGAGTCCAGAATTTCCTCTTACCTTTCACTCATGACTTTGTAGACTTCTATCATACAGTTTTTATCCTTTTACTTGTGTTTTACTCTACTTAATTCTTCCTTATATCGAAATCTCTCCAGAATCTTTCCGGTTTTTCTGTTCTTACAGAATGAAAGAACTTGAGCATCACATAACAGGATTTCTTTTAATATCTTATCTACCTCTTTCCTAATAATTACAATATTTTTTTTTCACTACTTCTCATCACTGGGACCATATATTCATAGAACATATCAGATCTTCTCCCTGGGGGACAAGAGACCATTACTTTATTAGCAAGGTCAGAATTGTTTTTCTCATGTACACCACTAATGAATATGTGCATCCATCTGCAATTAATTTTATCTGCCACTCTAATGTTCAGTCACTTTCTCTAGTAGGAATCTTTTATACTTCTGCTCCACAGAACTTTGTTTTTACTGCCCTGAATAATTTACTACCACCAGCAAGCTTTATCATCTCCGTATTCAGGTTTTTTTACAAATTGTTTCTGAATATATGCAAACCACATTGAAAGGCAGTGTCATGTAGAAATACACCTATAATTTGAATTATGTAGCTATATAATCATATATATATATAATTAATTATGTATATGTGTGAATCATTTATTTTATACCATTTTAACTTTCTATTCTTTATAAACTTTGCTGAAATACTTTTTTGAAATCCATGTGACATGCAGAGCAAATAAGTTTTGCTATTGTAATGTATAATTGCCAAGGTAATGAAAAAATTAACCAAACTTCAGCTCATCAAAGAAATTGTTAAACAAATTTTTGGTTGGCAAAAAGTTCTTTAGAGTTTGACTTGAAGAAACCATCTAGATGCTGGAAAAGAGATAGGAACAACTAAATTAACAGAGAGAAGAGGAAAGCTGCCAAAAAAATCAGCTCTCTAGACTTTTTAAAGAGCAGGATATTCTGGGAAGGTCATCAAAGTCAATAATGAATCAACAAAGGAGTAGTTGTTTGAAGAATGCTATTGAGGTCATAAGAAATGTTTTTTGGCTGGTGAAAAATAGTGTGGGAATGTGGCAAAGGATGTTGTTAAGTACAGAAGGACAGAGACTTGGCATTAGAAGATAAAGCAGAGTGAGCAGAAGAAAATAAGTACACAACTAGTAAATTTGTTAGGGAATAAATGATTATCAACTCTGCATTTAGAGACAAGATGAATAATTTGAAGTATTTTGAATCAATCACACGATTAAGCAGTTAATAAAGAGGCAATTCAGGGAAAATAGAAATATAGACTAAATAAATGGCTGGTTTTGAGTGAAGAGTTACTTATATTGGAATGCAAGAGGAGTGAGACTCTTACCAGATAATAGTCTCTTGAGGAGAATATGGAATGAAGTCAATATTTGGAATGTATGTCTTTAAGGCTGCACAACATTATAAAGAGTAAGTCCCAGAAGAGGGCAGTGGTGTTCCATGGAGACCATAAAATGGTGGTGGTCAAGGGTTTTAATGACTATGGTCTGGTGCTTTTCGTAAAAAACTGTTTGCCTACATAGGATTGAATTCAGGCACCAGGCAGTTTTGGAGATGTATTTAAACCTTGGTTCTTGCGGAGGTGTAAAGCTTTTGCCTTGCACCCTTCCTTGGGTGAAAATATTTAAGCTTTCTTGTCCTCCAACATGTCTCTGTTGTTGGGGTGTGGCATTTTGAAATACCATGAGCTTTCATACCAAATAGGCACTTATTTCATTTCTCTTTGTGCTTTTGTGAAAACACTTGATATGAAGTGACTTGCATCATTTGGCCTTCACAGGAGAAATGGTTCACTGAGATTCCTGGGGTCCCCTTATAAGTTATAGCAGCTGTAATTTCAGCCACTTTATGAAGCAGTCCATTTGTGTCTGCTCCAGTTCCTAATGCTACCAGCCAGTCTGTAAAATGATCCTAATCTATTACATTTAAGTCATTTGAGTCATCTTTTTGAAGATTGTTCAGTGCACAGATACCCATAAGGAAACAATGTAAGTTTTCCATATACCACATATGTTATATGTCTGGTGAAATGTACTGCACACATTTAAAAAAGTGACAGTATTACAAAACTGACAACTTTTCATGACCTTTTGTATTATAATGTATTTTAAACATATGGCAGGATTCCGTTCTTCTCGTGGATGTGACAGATACAGTATGAATATTTCATGAATTTTATGTGCATGTGAAAAAAAATGTTCAGGAATCAAGATATTCAAGAAAACACATTAGCCTTTTATACTTAAAGTGAGAAAATAGTTATGATTAAATATATTACAATGAATATTTACCAAGAAAGAGTGAATATTTATTAAGAAGCAGTGAATATCAAGAAGAAAAATGACAAAACCAAGCTATGATGCAGTAGCATTCTTTAATTTTTTGTTCTAGACTTCGTTATTAATTGTAGCGTATCATGTTTTGTTACTTCTTTTCAATTCTGCTGCTTTTGTATTCTTTGTATTCTTTGTTTGTTTAGTATCCAGGATCTTAAAACATTCTTACCCAGGTGCCTTGATGTTCACATTTATCTATTATCATATTCATTTAAATTCAGAGTAATTAAATTAGATGCTTAAGATGCTTTCTGTGTGTCATAAAGGATTCCCTCTATTAAAGATAGAGTTAAAAAATAAGAATACATTCTCTTGTCAGATTTGTATAGAACGTAATTCTTATATTTTACTTTTCCAGCTACGTAGTTGACAATGTTCATTATGTTGTTGTTAGCCTCCTTAAAGAGAGCAGCATAACTCACACTTGTACATTCAAGGGTGCTGTTATCTAAGGTCAAATATGCGTCAGAGAAGTATGCAAATAGTTTAACCGAGTCTTTGGAGATTCAGAGTCATGTTCATGCTGTTAGTATGAAAGAAGGCATTACTGCAGAAATTATGATTTAGAAAACAGCCATAAGAATACAAGGAGGCAAAATGTTTTGTTATTCCAGATGTTTCTTTTGGAGCTGTTTCTTGTAGATAATCTAAAAGGTAATGTTTAGAAATTGCTTGACTTCTTTTATGAAGAAAATGTATGTGTTTGTTTTTCATTGACAAATGTAAATGACTGTTTTGACCAATGAGTACTGGTCAAAGTTAGCCTTGGTCTTAGAAAGCCGCTCTACTATGCATCTGTTTCTTGGTGTCTACTAACTCCTCTGGTCAGGATGCCTTCTGGTCCTTGTCTGACACTGGCAAGGGTAGTAGCTAATTAGCTGACTTTGGACAAATCCACCTTTACTAGTCACGAAACAGATAAAATGTGTACATTGAACTGTAAGGGACTGTGTGAAAGTGGAGGCACAAACATTGCAGAGCGTGGTAATTGCTTCCAATATTTTAGGCAGACAGTCCTTATTTGATAATTCCCATGGATTTAAGGATACTTCGATGTGCATTCTTCCAAGAAATAATTAAATCTAAATAAAAATTGTATAAACAATTCAATTTAAGGGCCATATTAAGGGGACTTCTTAACTCACTGACACCAAATTTTTACCATGAGTTCTATACCATGACTTCGTTATGTTTTCCATAGTAACTTTCTTCTACATATAGCTTTGATACAGTTTACATTTTAAAATTAATTCCTTCTTTGAGAATGACAATGCTTGGAGATGAAAAAGGATAAAGGAACTACACCACTATTTGCAATTTGTTTTTAAATGTGCCACAAGTATTTAATTAATAATGGCATGGTATTTTTCTAAACAACATCAGTAGCCATCTGTATTGTTAAGAAAAATAAATATTATGATTTAAAATAAGAAATTTTGCAGAGCAGAGGAACATTCTAACAAAAAAAGTATAAATGGAGTAATTAAGATACACAAGTGCCATATTTAGAAAAATGTTACTGGTAGGCAAGCTTACAGTACACCTACGTTCCCTTATGAAGTGTCTGCAGTTTCAGCCAGGCAGTTAATGTTATTTATTGTTAACTTCAGTCACGCAGTTACTATTTTTATGCCCTCAGAAGGCCTCTTCTGCCATATACAAGCATACCAAATAATGTGTCCCATTAAGTATTCTGATTTGAGTCAAATTTATGTGTTCCAAATTTTTTAAGATAAGAAAGATATTGCCACCTGTGTTGACTGCCTTAGAGAATGAGTTTTGGGGGTCATATTGAAGTAGTAACTGAATTACAGAACTAAAATAAGAAAATCAAAATGGTTCCATAGTAATTTACTGCACCCTTTAAAGAGCTGCATGATAAAAACCTCTTACTCAGAGCTGAGTTGTTGTCCCAAAACATGTATCTCAAGACAATCAAGAAGGTATGTGAACATCAGTTTACTTAGAGAAGAATGAGTGATTGACAATGTGTTTGTCTTCATTCTGTTATAGTCATGTCACTGTCTTAGAATGAAGTAATGTATCTGTGGTTGTTGTTAGTTATATGTCAACAGTAAATATATCTTTATAGCTGCCATTTAGTTGAAATATAGTATGCCACTAGAGCTTTGCTAACAATGAAGACAGGTGGACAGATGGCTTAAAAAAGGCTTACAGTTTTAATGAAGAAAGAAAAGCCTGTCATGGAGAGGCATAGCAGTGTTTTGACATTGGAGTAAAACTCAGGTTCAGGAGAACCACCCATGGCTCATGGAAAAGCTTTATCAGTGTGACTACCTAAACCGTTCGTAGCCACCACAGTATTCCCATACATTGCCATAGAAAGGCTACTTGTGCAAATTAGGATTAAGATAAAGCCCCAGTTTTTTACATCTATATCGGTAAATAAAAGCCCAGGAACATAAAAATAAATACTTAAGTGCATGTGTGCATACATATATATATATACACACATACATATATAAAGCTGCATATGTTGTGATGCTGTCTTACAGTAACTTTGTAACTAGTAACTTTGCTAATGTGACTGTAGGGAAAGAATAATGTATCACTTCTCCCTCCTGCACACTTGTGGTTCAATTTACTGGATTGTGAGGTGCCTCCACACACTGCTGCAGTAAATATTATCTTTCCTGATGGAGTCAGTGGAAATTCACTAGGTGGTGAATGATTACAGAGTTGTAACATGCAGTATAGGAAAAGATGAGGAAGATGACAGGGAACAGAGGCTAATAGAAGGTTCTGTTTGCTGAGGTCAAATAATGTCAAAAGTCCAGTTGGATTCAGTCAGCAGAAAGACTGTGGCATGTGCCTCTAGAAAAATTCAAAACTCAGCTGGATGAGGGTGGGAGTCACTTAATCTCATTGAGTTGCTAGTCCTGGTTTGTGGTGCTCACACTTTGTGCCTTCCAAAGGTTCTTCAGCCCTGGTTTACACTATGATACCATGTCTCTGTGCAGCAATGTCCCAGGGTAAAAATGTGCCTGCTTATATTCTCTCTCCCTTGGTGTCTTGTTGGAGGAACAGGCAGACTAGTGTAGGCTTATAGAGAACAGGATATAAAATATTCAAGTGTGGTGTTCACATTGGGTGGTATTTGCTTTAAAGATAATAACGAAAGTGTAAAAACAAGTAGTAATTTCAAAGCTTAACAATACACTAACTGTTGATAACAGAAAAATGCATTGTTTTCAGTCCAAGATGTGTAGTTATTGATTCCAGATGGCTTGGGTTCTTTTTCAGATTCTTAACACTTAAAACATTTAATGTACAAATAACACTTGATGGTCCATGGTTTGGCTATAAAATGTCAAAAAAACTTCAAAACCTAGTAGTAAATTCTCGGTGTTTACTAACAATGAAAATTTGAACACATTAAAATTTTATATTTATTCTTCTCCCTCTAGTGCCTGTAGCTTGTGTGCTTTTTCAGGAAACACCTACTTTGTTTGGAAGTTCTAAAATAGAAGACATAAATTATATACCTTGAAAACATTTACTTTTTAAAAAGCATTTCACTTGTTTAACTCCTGTAGAACCAATTTGTGTTACCTTATATCTTGCTAGTTCTGTGCAGCTTGTCAAATGGCAGGATGACCTCTGCTGCTGTAATTAGATGTAAATCACACTGATAATTCCTTTGGAATTTATTTTCTACTTGTAATTTTAATATAACTTCTATTAGCTTCATGTTTTTTGTAACTAGCCTTTCACTTGAGCTGCTGTGCTATGGCAGCCTATTTTTGTGAGTTTAGTCAGTGTTCCGTTACGATTTTAATTACCATAGTACGGTAAAAGCGTGCCAAAGACTGTAGATGCATTTTTTAAGAAAAGCAGACTTTTTAATAATAGTTCTCAGTGACTATCTGGCACAAAATGTGTGTTTTCTGTTGAGAATATTTGCATAGTCTGGTTATTTCAAATATGTAACTTTTCCAACTCCATATTGTTCAAGAATGTACCTTGAGGGGGTTTTGGTCATTTTGTAATTCTTGCAATGAAAAACATATATTCCTAATTAAATATATTGATATACGAGGTATAGTACAAAAAAAATGACACTCATCCTATATCTTAGGAACAGAGAGTCAGAGGGGAGAAATAAAGAGATAGTCACAGTGAGACATGACTCAGCACAATCTCTTCACTCAGTAGAAACACAGTACAGTGGCGGCATGTTCGAATTTAGGTGTTTTCTTATCTAGCTGGATGGTAAGGATTGTGCCAACTCACAACGCTTTGTCTGGGAAACAGTTTCTATCTAATAAGATCACTGAGCTTCAGCACCCACTCTATTCACCAGACCTCACTCTGCATTTTCTACCTCTTCCCAAAGATCAAAATGCTCAAAGGAACTCAGTTTTTTCAGTACCTGTTACAGCAAAGAAAGAAAGATGATCCTCAACAGCCTTTCAGAAAATGATCTGTGGAGTTGCTTTGAACTCTTGTAGCATCATACGCTGCTGTGTGTCAGCTCAGAAGGGAACTATTTTGAAGATGTTCATGGTTGATTTTCTTTATTTGGTAAATAAAAGGACTTTCAGGCACAGCCTCATTTCTTTGTGTGTATCAGACCTCCTATGCAGAGAGGGTATAAGATCTCAGTAAACTGTATAGAGACCTGGAAGAGTTTGTAGAAAGCTTATGGAGTTGTGTGCATCTCTGAGAAGTACTCGGAAACACCAGTCTGAAAGAAATAACAGTTAAAAAGTAATATATGCAAGGTAGTCACAAAACTGTTATTAACACTGATGGAGTAAGCATGTATATGTATAACATAATCATGGTGAGAAAGAGAAAGATAAATTCCTTGAACAAAGGTTGCTGATTTGCTTACCCACAAGGTATCATTAGTATCAGGGGGCTGCAATGTTATGTGTAGAACTCGAAATCATAGAACCTTAGAATCACTAGGTTGGAAAGGACCTTTGAGATCATCAAGCGTAACTTCATCTGTCCCTATGCACTTCATCTACCTGTCTTCTAAACACCTCCAAGGATGGTGACTCAACCACCTCCCTGGGCAGCCTGTTCGAGTGCCCGATGACCCTTTCAGTGAAGAAAAAGAACATTGGCTGAATTGTCTAATTCCTCATTAAAAGGATGGGGAATGGCATAGTTTTAATTTCTTCAATAGTCAAATGAAAAGATGTAAACAGGTAAGGTCTCAGGTGATTTCAGCAGTAACATCCAAGTCTTTCCACTCTGTAATACTTGTAAATATAACTAAATTTATGACTGCAAATATCTTTGTTAGCCAATAAGCTGAGAGTAAGCAGCTTTGATGTACCATAAAGTGAGAAGCTGTTTACCTCCATATGCAGTTCCATAGTTGATTCTGCAGCTATTTTCTAAGTGTGCTCCTTACTTTTGATAGGGATTTTGTGCATGTGCGTGCATGCATGTTTGTGTTGATGTGTGCTTAATATTATTGTACTTCAGTATGTTCATTGTGTGAATTATTTGTTTTAATGTGCTTTGAATGTGAAAATGGATTCTGAAAAAAAATCTTCAATAACTATCTTCTGATTCTATCCTTATTTTATAAACTTTGATGTTTAACAAGTCAAAAAGAAACCTATAAGTTGACTGTAAAAAGATTAGGAAGCAGGCTTTCCTTTCTCAGATAAGGTTTCTCATTTTCAGTAGTGGGTATTTAGAATGGCACGAACTGGGGTGGGGGAAGGGAAATACCCAAAGGAAGGTGATTTTAAGCTCTGTAAAGGGAGAAGCAAAAAGTATATTTAAAAAAATACTTATTTCCAACTGTTAAACAGGATTTCTAAAATAATTTTAAATTTAAATTACTTTGATAGAACAGTGATTATAATATTTAAGAAAACAAAACAGCTGCCACAGAAACATCCTTCAATGATTTTCACAGGGAGATATTCTTGGCAAAGTATTGAGGAAAGTAGTATTTGGGGGAGCAGTTCAGGAAAGTCCTCCTTATTCTACTTAGACATCGGAGATATTTGTCTTGCTTGTTCTGAGCATTTACATTCTTATCCCATCTGGTTTTCAGTTAGGGCATACCCCAGTCAATGTAGGTACTCTGTCTTCTGGATGAAGTCTGAGAAACCTGTAGAAGACACCGGAACCCTGCAGACCAGGACCAAATACATTGTAAGTAGTTTACTGTGTATTCATCTCAACTTCCTTTAGATGAACTTTTCAGTGTTAACTTGCAAGTTCATCATTACCCCTTTCTCTTTAAGTCTTGTCAGTGCATGGGGAATTATCTCAAATTATGAACAACCCTTCTATAATCCCTTCTCAGAATGAGCAAGGGGCTAAAGCTATGCAGTCTTATTGCTGGATCTTTGAAACAGTGATTTTGACTCATTTTATCATAAATCCATTAATACAAAGCAAAATCATAACACTGCAATGTAATTTTCTAAAGAAAATTTCAAAACATTGTGCAGTGCATACACTTTGTTCAGAATACAGAATTGTAAATATTTTAATCATGGAAATATGGGATACGTGGGGAATGTAGAGTCTTACCCACTCAGAAGCAAGAAGACAAAGCATTAATTCAGCCGTATCATCTACCTGTACTTTTACATCCACTGTTGTGTTGTATTTTTCTGTACTTCGACTGTCCTGGACATATGGTAATTCTTCTGAAGGGTTATAATTAGCATACAAATGTCTGCAAAGACTTTTCTCAGTTGGACTAAAGTTTAAATTAAAACAGAGCTGTATACCTGAGAAGCTTCAGGCATTTCTATCATTTCTATCTCTATATAACTGAAGATTGTAGGCAGAATAAATTAAAAACAACTCTTCTTTACTATTGTATTTAAGAAAAAAACCCTATTTAAAAAAAATATATTGAGGTTTATATAAAATGTTTTAAAGGACACTGTTTTCCTTGAGGTGTTTTGCCAGTGTTTCTCCTTTAGTTAATATTAAATTTTAACAGATTGAGTGTAAGTTACCTATCCTTAAAAAAAGTAGGGGCATTGTGTATTTCTTGTTTCATTTATTGTGATGTAAGTGCCCATGCTTTGTTTAATGTCCTTTCTCAGACAACATCCTGGAAATATTTTTTTGTTGTTTTATAGATTTAATCATTTTATAACATTTGGACAGGGAATTGTTGCTTCATGAATCAAAAATATCCTACAGTCTTCAAAGAGCACTAGACAGCTATGACATGTAAGGGCAGTTCATGATCAGTGAAACGCAGGCCCTGAAAGCAAATACAGTATCAATCCGCTGCAGTGGAACTTTGAACTCCAGAGAATGATTGAAGATCTTGGCAGGTGTCATTTACTGTGTCATTCACCTTGAAGTTTCCCTGGCTAGACATGTGGTTACTTCACTAGAAAATTTCAGACTGCCAGGGCAGATAAATGTTCTGTCTCTCCAGTTAACTCAGTACATACATCCAAATTTATATTTGCCCCCCTGGGCGAAAGTTAGTGCTATTATCCATCTGTCCTGTATTTTCTCTTTGACCTCCTCATACTCACTTCCTGGTTCAATGGGATAGTTTAACTACCTATGCAATTTTCTTTTATCATTCTCAGAAATCTTATGTGCACTTTCCAAATTCTGAAAAGCAAGAAACTGGAATCAGACCTAATAGATTATAAATAATTCTGCAGTTAATGGCATGTCCCACATGAAACATAAAGGGCTGTAGTTTTAAAGTGATGTATGCTTTAATTCAAAATCTATTTAGTTATATATAATCTATATTAAAATAAAATATACAGTTACACATAGCTGCGTTCTTAAAGTGAATTTGCAAAAAAAAAAAGAAAGCTAATAGAGAAGGTACACTGGTCTCTGTTATAGTCACACCAACTATTTAAACTCTTTTACTCACAGTTTTACTTTATTCTTTTTTGAAGACCACAGCCTAAAGAGCTATTGCTCATGTGAGACCTGCCCTTATTTCCTTTTGGTGTACAGGACTTCAGTGAATCTGTTATGATCACCATTTCCTATTGAACTGTCATGACGAACTTGGAGAGATACCATCCCGGATGCAGGTGTTCAGGTCAAACAAGAGAGAACAAAGTTCAAAAGCATCCCCTCCCACAATTCCTGATGCTGTAAGGCCAGTGCACTGTGTCACAGGAAGTCTCTGAAACATCCAAGTGAGGGGGTGCTCGCCCAGTAAAACACCCAAATGTATTTCATAACAGCTGATAGTCAAAAATGGATTTTATTCATTGGTTACTAGAACAATTTGTTCAGATACACCGGAAAGACATAATTATACATAAGCCTAATACTTTGTCTTCTATAACATATATATCAGCTTCATCAGCCTGTCCAGAATTTCCCTGTTAATTGCAATAAAGGGTGTTGCTCAATAAGTGTGTTATCCTTGCTTTTCTCTGACTGCATGTAATAGCTGAAAAACTCTTCAGACTGTGTATGTTGCTGATGTTATCAAGAAAGCTAAAATTATTTAAGCCCTCATGTGGAAAAAAGAGTTGGAATTAATTCTTCCCCCTTGTCCCTAGAGACATGCGTAACTTGTGTGAGTTTAATGAAATTTGCTAAGATTTCTGTGTATGTCATTAAGCAACTCTGTGAAACAATTACCATGTTGTTCTTCAGTGGTGTGCAGCTATCAGTCATAACCAAAAAAACAAGTGGCTTTTCTGTTCATAGAGGCACATGATCTATGTAAAGAAGTCTTGCCTTATACACTACTGTTTGGACTGCAGAGTAATAGACACGCAATTCGTTATTGAGATACAAGTTTAAATAGAAGCCATTGTGTCAACTAATAATAATTGCTATTTAGGCTGTAGGCACTGGTGTTAATATTAGCAGTTGAGTAGGAAATTTATATATGAAAACAGAAAACATTAAATGCAACAATAAAAAAATTATATGAAATAAATAGCTAACTTTTAAGTATATCATCTTTCTTAGATAGTGATCCAAGAGAGAAGATAAGGTCTATCTCGCCCAGCAAGATTCACTAAAAAATCTGAAAGCTTTTTGTACATTACCATGCTATGAGATAAAAATCAGATCTAAACTTTAAATATTATACTACAGAGGCAAATAATTACACTTTGCTAAAACTCTGTGGCTAGTAGAGCTTTTAAAAGGGTTTTTTTGTGTATGTGCATTATAATCAACTGTGTGATTGTGCATTCTGTGTTCAATTTCCAGTGCAGCATCTTAATGGCCATTGCCCAGGACTGCTGGCTTTCCCTAAATGTTCCCTGGGGTAACGTTTCACTTATAAACATAATTTTAAATGTAGCCTTCTGTAGCACTTTTCTTGTGATCCTCAACCTCTGCAAAAAGGTTATGTTTTAAAAACACGTGCTGAATGCTGGCCACCTGTTAAAAGCTAATGATGCTGAAAGAAAGCTTGCCATGTCAGGACATTTTGTTAGGGGAGGTGATAAAAATGACAGAAATCTTTCAAGCTGGAGCAGCATTAACTTGAGCTTATTTTGGACTCCACCCTTATAAATGCTACTTCAAAGGTAGCCTTAATCCTCTTGAAAGAATTGGGAGAGGGTAAGAACAGGGAGGTTTTAGAATGATAATTGCAAATGTGCAATTTTCGGTGCAAGTTTTACACTCCTATCTAGAAAGGAGATTTATTTAATCTTTCTTTTCCTCTGGAGAGTACAGGTTAATAAAAAGACCTATAGAGAGATTTAAGAGTGATCTGTTCAGAAATAATGGGCCTGTCTTTTCTCATACACTGGGCATACAACATCGTCACTAAAAGAGAATGGGTGGTTCCCAAATACACTTGAAAGTAATGCTGTTCTGCTGGTAGAGATGTGTTAAAATGAATAGACAAGAAAGACAGATTTAGATTTACAGAATTAAATGAAGGGCTACAGCATAAACAGAGTTCAAAATAAGGTGAAAAAACAACTCACATTTTCCTCTGTCTCCCTCTTCAAGATTAAGATGTTTTGCAAGTATCAAATAGATTTTTAGGTAACATCTGCCTAAACTTGATAGAAATGCACGTTAATATTTTTTTTTGACCATAGTTAGATTTAAGTATGGAATCAGTAAATATTAAGAGGAAAAAAAGGGTAAAGGTAAGTTAGATTACATATTGCTGAATAAAAATGGAGCCACAATGCTATAACTGCAGCTTCAAACTGCATTTTTTCCTTGTCTCTAGATGCCACTGGCAAAATAGATAGTTTGGATCCAAAAAAGAGAAGAAACGATGTGTTTGTGCCAACACATGCTTGATATCCTTACTCTTATTTGGCACCTAGGAGAACCTGAGGATTCAAAGTTCAACGTTAGGTCCCATTTTTGTAATTACATACAGACGCATAAGTAGGATTATAGTACGCAAATGAATGGCTCTTTTACATAACAAAGCACACTTGTCTGTTTCTTACTAATCATTTACAGACACTGCAATTGCTTTAAGGAGAAATAGAAATTAGAAAGCTAAGGATTGTCTCAGCCAGTAACTTTTGCAAACTGTTCTCACAGTAATAAGCTGAATAGCATCCTTGTACATATAGGTTTCCTTTTCTTTCTGGAAGAATTTTTGTCTGGATGTAGGACATCTCATTGTTTCATTTGTACTCATACTAATACTTTCTTCCTTGAGAGTCCATGTGATGCTAGCAATTTAGTGAGGCCACTTAGATTGCAATTGATTAATGCTTCTCCTCAAATTTCATGACTACTTCGGAATATAAACATGAATATATAGCCAATTTTAACTTCTATAAAATAAAGTTGGTGTAAAGAGCTTTTGTTTTTTCAACAGCTTAAATTGTCATAGAGCTTGAGTGATTCTTTTGGCTCCATTTTTTTAATATAATATTCAATTTAAACATGGAAAACAAAGACAATATGTATTGAATCTGTATAATGTGTAGAAATTCTATCCTTTGAAGCTTTAAGTTTTGCAGATGCCTTCAATGGAAATATAATCACAACTATAATTACTTGGATTTTGAAGTAAAGAACAGTAGCAATTTAAAATTTCTTTCTAAAATTACTCCTACTCAAAAAACTCCAAAGCTCTAAAGAAACAGCAAATAAACAATATAATTACTGTTTTTAGTGGAAAATATGACATTTACATGTGCATTTGTAGCTTCACTGCAGTAGCTTTCATTGTACCTAAATGTTAATCATTAAATTAGAACTTGTAAAAAAGTTTTGCATTGTAATATTTTTAAGACTGAACTGGTAAAAAACCCAAAAACTTGGGGTTTTTTCAGCCAAACTAATTTCTCAACTAATTTTCAAGAAGATACTTTAAAGGCCTTATTTTACTGAATTTTATCTATCTATCTTCTGTGGATGAGAACAGCGTGTCTGAAAAAGTCTGTAGCCTCAACACATGAACTCAGGTACTCACTCTTCTCTTGAATTGTCACTGACAGAGAAGGCTGCGTTCCTGTGCTCTGCACTGAGGGTTGGCAAAATGGATAGTTCCAGCAGAGGGAACACTAGGCCCTCACTGAATAAAAAATAAGATGGGGAGACATATTTTACATCAGAATATTTACTATGCATAAATATGTAATACAAATATGATGTGTAATACAGCAAATGTATATAACAATATAACCTGAACTTTCAGCTAAAATGGATGTTGGATGCAAAATAGGTTTCACCTGAATGTATAGCTCTTGACTTTATCTACAAGGACAGACTCCTCCATTGACTCATAAATTCTTAGTGTACTATATTCTACGCTGAATTCAGTGGAAACTTCTGTCTATTAAGTGGAAGTTGTAAATTAATAATGCAAAACTCAGTAAGAACAAGAACAATAAATCTGAATGAATGGTAAATTCTTGTCTCGATCCAGCAAATGAATACTGCTTGGGTGACATTATTTTAAAAGCAATGGAAGCACTGTAAAATAGCAAGAAGTCATCTGATACTAAATTCTGGATTTATTGAGATGCTTCAGAGTCTAAATTTTCACTTCAGTAGAAGTTCTGCTCAACTAAAATTTAAATATGTAACTGTAACAAAGTGATTTTTCAAAAATCCTTCTCCAAGTTGCTTATCTACATATATTTAAACATTTTCTGTAAGGTTGGTACTTTTCCTAAGAGGAAAGAATGTAGCTTGTTCTAAAAGTACTGTATCGTAAAAGCATGTTAGTTGTCTCCCTTTACTCTCCAGAACACTGAAGCCTCTGTCTGATGATACATCGACCCATTGTCCAAATTTAACCCACTTCTATATTCAAACTTCTTAGGCAAAGCCAGGAATATGTGCTGGGCCCTGGTACTAGTCTTTAAGCAGTTCCAGTTTTATCATGTGCACATGCTAATGACTGAAAATTGCAGTGGAAAGTCATCTATAGCCATAGTAACTGTTTCATTATTTCAGTCATCTTGCATAAACAACCTTCTCCCCTAAGATATCTGCTTAGCCTCATTTTGTGCTGAAATTTAAAAAAGGAACATTTTTCTGCAATATTATATAACAAAGGAATGCACATTTTATTGCAGACATTATAAATCAGATCAGCATTTCTGTTGGGAAGCAATATTTCATGGAAACAGTAGCACAGAGACCCACAGTAATGTTCAGCCTTGTAACTCTTTCTCTCATTGTTCCTTTTTGTATAACAAAACAGGTGTCATTGACATTTGAAGCCAACATTCATGCTTGAACAGCTACATTCTAAACACATTTAAACAAAAGACAAAGGCAATCATTACTTTGGAGTTTCTTTTTTTATGGATTCATACCTTCTGGGGACAAGAGATAACTGAAGGTAAGATGAAACCTTTAGATGTTGTCTTCATCAGTGTTGACACTCTTCCTTGGGGGCTGACAGCTGCTAATGAATTCATTTTAAACATGACACACAAAAAGAACAAAAATGCTATTTTAGTTTTGTTTCCTTTCTGAAGAAGAGTAAGCATAGAAACTAGAATCAATCATAATGGGAAAGGGAATCTCTACTAATTTACGATCAAAGGAAAATAATGAACAGACATGAAGAAATCTTTCTGAAATTTTCTTCAACTAATGAGATAGAGTTGGAATTTTTAGTTGAATTCTGACATTTCACCTGTTTATATGAAAGTGTTGTGGCTATCATCCTGCAAGAAATATAGTCAGAAGTTGAAATGCAATGAAATTCTTGACTGAGGGGATCCATTGTCTTCTCTTCACCTGTCAAGGTACTTTATTCTGTTCCGTTCTCCACCACTAAACCTTTGGCATTACTTTATACTGATATTGATTAAACTTCTCTTAATGCTACTTTGATAATGAGACATTTACTTCTAATTTAAGGAAAATATTTAAGTTTTTACTTTTTGACAGAATTTCAGCTCTTTATTGAAAACACAATGGTACACATCCATAACTCTCCTGAATTTTCACTGAAATCCTTTCACATTCTAAATTTCAAATAAAAAGTAACCCGGTTTTATCTTGTGTCTTAGTAGTTTGTCTCTGTCAGCTCAATGTGATTGTTACCACTAATTGAAGTCCTGACTGTGTCTCATTGGCTTATGCTACTGTATTTAACTATATGTTCTTTAGATAACTGAAGGGCATATGATCATAAAATATTCATTAAAAGGATACTTTATGGGTTTTGATTGCATTAGCATAACCTCCTTAAGGATTGGTAGTGATTCCAATCTCGTATTCCTAACTTTTTCAGAAGACTTGCATAACATGTAGAAATTTCATCTGGTCCAAGAATATGGAAATATGTATTTTTAAGGCTGAGCATATATAAATGTTTGGAATAATAATTCATTTATACTACTTTAATGCATTATGAAATGAAAGTATGCTCAAAGCTTTTCCTATATAATTTGCATACATAAAGATTCATGGAGACTGATAAAGGCCACATATATCAATTGTCCTCTGGAAAAAATTCTTGACTGAATAGTAGGGTAAGTGTGACATAAGGAAGAAGCCCATGCTTTATCTGTGGAAGAAATTCAAGTGAATGCAATGATACCATGTCAATATTACACTCTTTGGAGAGCGGAGCAAAGCTTTGGAACACCACATGCCAGTCTGGTAGCTCTTATGAGTAGGATCAAACCAAACAGTGGTTTTCATCACTAATGCTTCAGTGAATTCATTAAAAACGGAATAATTTATTTAAAGAGAAGACAGACATGCAAATAAGGTTTAATATCTTCTTCTGAAGTTGTGATATATTCTACAAGAGAGTTTGTCTGCTATAAGCAAAATATTTTAACAAATAAAGGTACCCTAGGTTCTGTTGCAAAGAAGTGAGGAGGAAATAGCTGGAACTTCAATCTAAGTGACCACAGAAGATCACTTTGCCTTTAGAAAGCATAAATAAGTAGAAATAAGTTTTTATAAAACAAGTGGAGGTAACACATGGGATAAATATTCTGTACCTTTTCATTATTATCTTATCTATTACTTAGGCAGAACACAATTTAATTTATATATGGTTGAACTGAGAACCAACTTGTGAACCTAAGACCTTTGCAAGCACATTTAAGTCTTCCAGTCTTAAAGGTACTTTAGACATACACTAAACTCCTAGACTGAAAGTCTTGGCTTTGAGTCTTTTAAAATAATCCTGGCCAGTGCAGACAAACCAAAGAGGTATAACTTTGAAATAACATCAATAAGAGAGACATTAATGTGTTGTATTAGCAATGTTCCAATTTCGGTACAGTCATAGTAGGGAAGTTAGGTGATCTAGTACAATGATATAAATAGAACTGAAGCAGGAAGCATAACTGTCCAAAGTAGGTATCAAAAAAATCAGAATTTATCATGGCTATAGGCTTGTCTTGCTTGTTTAGTCTTTTAACATGTGCTCATATATTCTGTACAGACATGGTGTTATGCTGAAAGACCTAAAAGTTCAGATATTTACGTATTACTATACTCAATTAACACATTAACAGAATAAAATTACATATGTTTAACCCCAGATTGTTTTTAAAAACATTTAATTTGAAGACAGACAGACAGACAGACAGACACACACACACACACAAAACTGGTTGTAATCTGACTTGCTGCCTTTTGCTTTTTAATGAAATCCAGGATGAAAGTGATAGTGACTTAAGTGGAATTAATTCTGCTCACCAAAATTTCTCACAATTTATTTAAATGTTGTTTTTTTTCTGCAAGGTAAATGCACTCAGCAAAACATAAATCAGTGCTTGCAGGTTCCTTTTTTTCTGAAACAAAATTTGTTTGTGAGCAGCTTGAAGCTGTTATTTCGTGACATTTCTAGTACAAAAAGTGTCCTCCTTCTTTCTGATACTCTCCTGTTGACATAGCAGATCCATCTATAAATTTGATTGGCAAAGGTGCCGCTTAGCACAAAAGCGTTTCATAGGGATATTTTTCCCCCAGGCTGCTTTTTGTAGAATGCAGTTTCTATGAGCAGATACTGATTTTTACAAGTCTATTTTTTCTTTACTCTCAGCTCTGATCTACATCCAGTCTGTCTGCAATTTTTTTGCCATCACTGGAAGGTAGTCACAATTTGTTTTAAGAAAGCACGTTTGATGTGAAATCTGTGTGCTGGACTTGCACATTTGAAGGAGATTATTTTGTGCCCCTTTTATTGCCAACAGAGATTGGAAGTAATAGCAGCCATTGTTAAAGAGAAAGGAACATAAAATAAACTTTTATTGCTCTAGAAACAGTCTGTTTCTTACCTTTCCATAGTGATACATGATACTTCTGCACATTTTGGCAACAGATATCTTATAAAATATTTAAGCTTTTGCAAGCATCAGGCAAGTATATGCACTTTTATGCTCATATCTGCAAAGTATCGTATACAGTTTAAAAACTAAGTAGTTAGAGGACATTTAACTGTTCCCTCCTTTGCAAAACAGCTGTATTCTTGATAGATGAGGTAAAATTTACTGCTAGAGAAAAGTGTCAGGAGTCACATCTATTGCTGTTAAGCTTCATATTAATGAGATCACACCTTCTAATCTCTTCCTAGTGATACTGCCAGTGCTTAACACATTGCTCAGAAGTTGTGACAGGACACAGAATAAGGTTTTAAATTCACACAAGCAATACTGTAATCTCTCACTTAAATGATTGTGAAGATGTAGATGGTTCTCAGACACATCTGTGCTGGGTGATGGAAAATGTTATTCCAGGAAAGAAACTAAAAGTAGTTTTGGTTAGGAGAGACAGGATCTTAGCCCTTCCCTTCCACATTTGGGAGTGAATCTGTTATAACTGACCAGGTATGATACAGAGAGACTACTCCTAAATTGTGGTCCCCAACATCGTTAAAGCATTGATTGTATATTTGACCTCTTCATTGCCCTGTGTGTTTTAAAACTTAGAGCCTCAAGAAATACACCCTGGCTAAGACCAGTCAAGCAATGTCAAGTATGCTTTTATACTCTGTCTTTGCAAACTTCATACCCTCATCTACTGTCATTGTTGCTTCTCATGCTTTTTCTTTCATCTACATTAATATTCAGGTTTTGAAAAATCTGTTGCTTTTTCTGTGATGCCTGTTGTTGTAGAACTACCAAGTGACGTTTTTCAGAAGTATAGTACTACAGTAGTACATGGGAAGGCAAGGGTGGCAGCAAATAAAAGTTGTTCCTCTCCAAATTTTTTCTTTCTACTCTCTGAATTTTCTTTGATCTAACAGTTTGTGTTTTTATTTTCCCTTTGGGTGCTTAATAAACAGGAGAGGCTTACTTATTACCAGAGGGAAACTGGAGAAGGACAATATGTTTCAGAAAATATCTGCGTGGTATCAGTTCTTTCTTTGTTATAAATAGCACACATCCATAGTGGAATAAAACATTTACACCCATGGAAGGAAATCTTATCACTCATGGATTAAGAAGGAAACATCCTCTAACTTTCCCAGCAAGCGGTGGATGAAAAAAATAAAAGTTTTGAGGGTGAAAATAGAAGTTCACACTTATGTTAGTTTCCAAATGCAATATAAGATCCTGAATCACACTTTGCATTTGTTTTTTACAGCTGAGACTGTGTTCATGCTGCCTGTGTAAAACACTAATCATGAAAGCCATAATTTTCTCTTCCATGTAGATCTTGTAAGTAGTTGTTTTTAGTCCAGTGACTTGTGTGTTTAACATTACATTTTTGTAGAACAGTGAGACTCACTGTGATCTCATTTAAACTGAGACACAATTAGGGACAATTCTGGTTAAATCAATGCACATATGACAGTACAAAATATGGATGAAAAACCCCCAGGGTTGTGATGTCAAAAATACAGCTTCAGTACTGTTAATAAATAAGAAGTAAGATAAGTGATGGTGAAAAGGAGGACCTCATGCTTATAAGAAGGTCTGATTTAGACTTTCAGAACACACTGTGTATGTATGTATCTGTGAGTTCATTTCTGCCAGAGAAAGGTAAATTGAGAAAGGTCAGTGAGACAGAAACTCATGTTCTGTGCACAGAGAGGTGATTATTGTTGTTAAACTGTTTAGTCTTGCCCAGGTTTCTATGTGATTTCTTTGTGGTTTATTACTAACAAGAGAAATCCTATGTATATTAGAGAACAGTTTTGGTTGAGTCATCTAAATGCAGCATTTATGATTTAACTCTGTCATCTTGGTATTGGGTGAACAGTCAAGACAAGTTCAGGTCTTTTTGCAATGTTAATTCTGACTTCATCTGTGACCTTGGACCTTTTTGCTGCTGTGTAATAGCAGATAAAGATGACATTAATGTTTTATGCTTCTCTGTTGAGGATATTAGTACTTAGTCTTAATGGACTTGCAGCCCTTTCCCTCAGCAGAACAGAGGAGTAATTGTACCTTCACTTCCTAAAGAAGAGGAAGGTGTTACACCATCTTTCATGTGTATTTAGTGAGCAGATACAGTATATAGGTAAAGATCACACAAAGGCTATGAAAGGCTGAGTTATCTGACGCTTTCTATGGTATGAATTAGTCTAAATCTGAATTAATGCTCCTACAGTCCCATTCAAGTCAAAGAATGGATAGGAAACAGATAGAACTTGGTTCCTCTCTCCTCTTCTAGAAAATTGTCTTGAGATTGTATAAGCTGCCCTTTGGACATAGTCTTTTTTCCTCTGCTGACAGCAAAAATGACCTAGGATACCTACCTTATATACTTCAGCATTTAATTTTTAGGTATATAAGATATAAAACACAAGTTTCTTCCAGTATCTCTACTACTGACTTAAAACTTGGCTTTTATTGCTTCATCATCATTCTTTGAATATTTGTAATTTTTACACTGTTGTTATAACCTTTTGTTTTGGTAACTAACATATGGAATTCTCAAGTAATGACTTGAGTCTATAGGGAGACATGACAATAATTGCAGTTTGCTGCAGTATTTCAATGCAGTATTGTCATTAAAGATTTTGTGGTTAACAGGTTTTACTCAATACTTACATTGCTAATTTCAGTATTCAGCAAATGTTTTCTGTGTTCAAATCAAACCTGAAACACTCTCTTGACATGCTTGTCATTGGAATCCAAGTGAAATTACAGACCACCAATTAAATACTCATTCAAACGCACTGGTTTATTTTGCTTTAGGGTTTTTTTAGGGTTTTTTGTGTGTTTTATTTTGTTTTGATTTTGTGGTTTTGCACCCAGCCACAGCCTTTAACACATGTGGCTTTGTAATTGTGATATGCTGGGAAAGTTCATTGGCCTTTTAGCTTCCACTCCCACCTGTGTGCTTATATGTCTAGTATTAATAAATTGGACTGTGAGTCACACCAAATAGCTGTCTGGAACTTTGCATTTTCTTTGAATTGGCCCCATCTATGTCAAATTTTTCTTCAGTTATTAAGACTTAAGAACAAAATAACATGAGAAGAAAAGAACTGCCAGAAATTGTCATCTTCAACTGTTTTCTGTTTGAACGTATTTCTTTCCTCTCCATGTAAATGACAAGATTCTTAGAGCAGGATTCCACAATGTGTATTGCCTACCATCCTGGAGGCCCTCTTTTCATAAGGGCCTTTAAACATTAGTCTAATAACAGTAATAAATATAACTATTTTCCTTATTTAAGAGTTGATCCTTGATTAACCAAGAGATGTTTATTTATCTGCTTTTGAAAACAGAAGACAGCCAATGAGTAGGTCATCATATGTATTGGATAGTACAAGACTGCAGTTTAGATGTGTTCTTCAAATCTGAGAGATGAGAGTTGTGTGCTCTCAGTGTATACTAGATATCTTTTTATTTCTTTCTCTTGTCTAACATGAGACTGCAACATCCATGTGTATATTTTTTGTCTTTTGATTGTCAGTACCAACTGTATCCATAAACATACTATTCAGTCTGTGCCCAGATTACTGTTTCTGTCTACTTCCCTTCCTTATTAATGTGAAATAATACGATTCTAGGAAAACTGAATTGCTATTGTATTTCAATATTCCAGAGGATGTGAGTCCTAAAGCCCAGCCACAGAGGCTGCATTAACCCTGTTTTAAAATAGTAAGATATATATTGCATAAAACAGGCACATGTGAAGTTTTAGTCCACAGTAGGTAAAGTGTCTGGCAAATCAGTTTATCTGACCCAATTTCTTTTAACCCTGCTTACCCTTGACTTTAATAAAGAGAGTTCTCACTCCATATGGACTAACAAATTTCTCAGTCCTTAGGTATTTTGTAGTAAAATTCAGTTTTCCACTAGCAAGTTGTCAGTGTTCAACTGTTTTGGGTTTTTTTTTTGTTTTGTTTTGTTTTGTGGTCCTGCAAAAGCTGTCTTGGCTGAAGAATTTGCTCTTCACAATCTTCCTTTTCACTGCTTGGTTTTAACCCTCTGTTCTGAACTCATTTTCTACAAGAGTATCATTTCCTGGTTGTGTTTTTTATTCCTCTATAAATATTCAAAGTACTTTTCAAGGGATTATTAGTTCAAAACTAATTATTTGCTCTTGCATTTTCCACACTTTTTATTAGCGTCTTTGTCATGGTTACAGTTATTAATAATAGTTTAATTATATAAGATAACACTGCATTTGTCAAAAATAATTTAAGAAGCCTTGCAGAAACCAAATCAACATAAAGATGAAATTTTTAAACAAAATTTTAAGTCAGGGTAATATTAGGTATTGTTAAGGGAAACTAAATGATGATTCAAAAGCAGAACACTAAAGAAAATTGACATGCGGAGAGTCGTATTTTGCATATGCACTTTAAGTAGCCAAATTTTTGTCATTTAGTGTTTTCTCATCCCGTGAGTGTACTTAATTCAAGTAAAAAAGTTTTGTCTAAAACTCTGAAATAATTTTTACCTGTAATTTGCAGCTTCTATTGCTTTCTTCCAGCATGTTAACAGTGCTAGTATTTACTAATTATATACACGGAAAATACATACACAAATTTACAATTGATAGATAATTTTAGAAATGGATCTTACTTGGAAATCAAAATACTTAAATTTTTATTGTAGAATATTATTTTTTAAAAACTAAACAGGGAAAATAAGACTGGTCCAAAACTTCCAACTATTTCCTCTCTCCTTTCCTGGTGAACTATATTCCAAAATTACGTAGATCAGTTAAGTTCTGTTCAAGACTGTTAAAATGTGCAAACTGTAATTCTAATCTTAATTGCTTTTCTGTTGCTGTTTTTCAGATAAGGCTGTAATTTATCCTCCCTCTTTGGAGCCACGTTAAGTGTATCATGAGAGAGATTGTTCTGCTTAGTGGAAATAGCCCTGGACCAGACTTAGGAAGTTCCTCTTCCAAGCTTGGCCTCTCATCTGAATGAAAGACTTAGGGAATTCTTAACTCTTAATTTAAAACTCCTTTCTCACCTGTCACTTTTAGCTTTGTCATTTTCATTTGCATAAATCATTTGTCACAATTTAAAAACAGAAGCATAAGGAAACACCTGCCTCATAGGCACTCTTGTTGCTCCTGACTGAGTTACAATTTCCTCAAGAGTATTCCAGCATAGTTTCTTATGGTGGATTTTAAGAATGACAATGGTGTCTGTTGTTAAGGGCTGACCTTCTAGATGATTAATGAAGAAATATTATTGACATTCTCATCTGCTCACTTTTTGACATCTTTCTCCTTTTAATAAACAACTTTTCCCAGTCAGGAGTTCCTAAGTGGTCAGATCTGCTTTGTTCTGTACACTAACTGTGTAACGGATACACTTTCCTTTAACCTGTCAGCATACAGGGCTCAAACTTGATTCAGATCTGCTTCATTCTTCAGTAAAACAGGAGTAGCTCCTTTGAAGTCAATGAAATTCTTCTGGCTTCCTGTATGGGAAAATGAGAGGAGAATAAGGCCTTTTGTCTTCTTCCAGGGCAACCATGCTGCTTAATAAATCATCATATCAGCAGCTGTTTTTCACTGGGGAACAGTACAACAATTGATGCTGCTGTCCAGAAATCCACAGAGGTTATCGATCAGCCCAGCTTGTTAGCATTTCTGCAAACCTATGGCACAGGCCTGGAATAAACAGGAATTGGAGCAATGAGAATACACTCATATAGAAATTTGAAAAATATATTTTACTCTGACATTTCAAAAAGAATTGAATTAGCACTTTGTTTTTTTCTATGTTGTTTCTGTACCTATATTACTTACAGAGAACACTAAGCCAAAAGTAACATTTCTACTTACAAAGCAGGAGATGTTCTAAATATTTTAATTGTGTTAAAGTATATTTTTTTCACTAATTTTGAAGATTATCAATTTAGATCTGAATGACTGAGTACATGCTGTGCAACAAAGGGAAAAGAAATGAATTTGGATTAAGAGACTGTCATACTGTCATTTTTCAGAAGCACCAGTTAGGGAAAATTCCTGAATTCAAAAGTACATGGTTTTCTAATTTAATCATTATATCACAGGCTTCTTATTTGGTTTTAATATGAACCAGTTTGTAACAAAGCTTATAAATAGAAGTTAAACGCAGCATGCAACTTCTCTTGAACCAAAACTATCCAACAGTTTAAAGTAATCTCTTGAAGAATAAAGGATATCAAGATTCTTTTGCATTTCTAAAAAAAGCATCCAACTAATTACCACAATCTTGTATTTAATGAAATGTAGAAGATATATTTAGGTTAGTTTTCCCCAAAATATATTTAGTGCAACCGAAAATAACATAATGCATTATTATTATTATTATTATTTTTATTATTATTATATAAGATAACAAAGTCATGACTTTTGATATTATGTGATTTCACAGGAAAAAGTTGACATGGATGAAATGTACATAAATTTATATAAAAGAGGGGTCCTTTAGCAGGAAGGGGACAACTACATGTAATAGCTTTTTAGACCAACATTTAAATCACTTAGCTTGAAAGAGTATCCTGTCTGTCAAACTAGGACATGAAGTTGACTTCAAGTCCTGCATAAATGTCTAATATGTCAACATTTCGGTACTTTGGGAGAAAATGGAATTTTGATTAATTCCTCCTCATCCCACTTTTTTTTTTTAAATATCTTTTTTTATTCCAAGTGCAGCTAGATATGAAAATCACAAGAGTGTTAAATGTACTTAACATTCATTTTCTAGCTAAATCTGGAGGACAAAGCAGAATGTATCTACCAATGCATAAAAATTATGGCCTGAAACCCCATTTTTACACTTGTGATGGAGAAGGATCTTATAGGTCTTGAGGGAGAGTTCACCATTAAAAAATTATCTTTAAACATCCTGGGAAGAGATATATTTATTTTTTATTTATTATTCTGCTGAAACACAAGCCAGACAATAGTCCTTACTTGATCCTATCTCCTTGTTACTGAGCCATCTGTGACAATTTATGAAGCAACACCTGCACTGATAGCTTGCTGTCCTTTGCTTTCCTTCCTCCAGTTTGGCTGTTTGCTCACCTGTTCCCTGGTGTCTGACTCTCCATTTAGAGCTCTCAGAGAGAGGAGGGTTTGTTTTTATTCATCTTAATGGGACACTAAATAGGAAACTTTTAAACATGTTTCCAAGGACTACTGTAAGAAATGCAATATTTCTAGTTCAGAAATAGAAGACTCAGCCAAGGAATTCATTTAGTGGGAAAAAAAAAAGAAACTAAGAGTAATCCTAAATCCAGTTTTCATGGCATTTTGAAATCTGCCAGCAAAAAAATAAACAGAAATTAGTGGAAAATAATGATTTTGGATGCTTCAAGGAAAATAGGAGTTGCATTCACTATCTCACACCTTATCTTGTCAGATCAGTGTGTTTTATGAACACATAGTTCTCTGTATCCTCACTGAGGTTTTGAATATTCCAACAGTTTATGCTCTTGTTTGTAGCAGAGCTGAGTACTAGTTGCAGCCATTTGTTCAGCAGACCCCAAAGCCGTCCTACCAGAGTCATTACTAATTCAAACAAGCAACACTCAAAACCAATTACATGTCTGCACCTTGGAACAATGCAGACCTAATTGTAGACCTACATACCTTTTAGGGTGAGTGAAAGAAAAATCTAAACCATGTCAATACATACTATCCATGTTCCATATGAAACACTGTACTGTTTTCACAGCGTATCCCAGAGGCTGCACCAAGTGGACACAGAATTCTTAATGGAAGAAAGCAGTGCAGCAGGTGATTTTGAATCACATGTGTTTGGAGCTGCCTCACAAACAGCTGTGCTGGGAAAGTGGTCTGTGTGCGCTCCCCCGAGGTGCTAAACTCACAAATACTTGGTCTTTTTATGCATCAACAATAAAATTCTTTGCAAAATAATTAATGGCTGAGGTCCCTATTTCTGACAGTTCCCATTAAAATTGCAGGCAGTTGGCACAGCTGGCACATCTGGGCAAAGGGGATAAACTAGATACGGCCTGCTAGAAGAGTGATAAAAGAATTTTAGCACTGAAATTCTGGTTTTGTTATAGGAATTTTTGTTATATTCAAAAACTACAGTTGTAAATAAGAATCAGTAATACTCCTAATTCTAAAGTTGTCTTCATGCTAAATATTATAGAAGGGTGAACTGAAGGGAAAAAAAAAAGAAAAAGAGTACATTATTTAAGAATGGTATTTTTATATAAATTAATTAGATTTCTTCACAGCTAACCTTTATACCATCCACACATTTCTGTTACATAGCAAAAATAGCATTGGTGGGCACATTGTTTGTTGTTCTTTTTCAATGCCCTACAAAATGGAAAGATAATGATGTTATCAGAATGCAGTTGCTGGCTTCTTCATGGAAAATGGATGCGCATCATTGCCAGTGACAACTGCTTTTCAGGTTAAAATGTCTATTTACTTTCATTGGGAATGAAATTGTGAGGAACGTACATTGTTGTAGACTTTCTGCATTTTGGCTGTTAGAAGGACAGTACTTATTTCTATTTTTCTTCTGTCTCTGGTTTGGTTATTCACTTCAACACCAACTCCATGGCAGCATTGTAACTCATTTTACTTCTTGATCGTGTTTTAACTTAAATTCATTTTCTCCTAGTTACTGAAAGTGTCTTGTGAAGCTTTACAAAAGGATTTCAGGATATTCAAAAAATGCTTTTATTGACCTAAAGGTGTGCTGTTGATATACTCAAACTGACCATAAAAACTCTACACAAAGATACTGAAGTTTTTCATCCTGACCTTCTACCCAAGCCCATTGCAAATGAGACACTTTTGAGGATAATATAGAGGTGCAAATAGTATGTGCTGTTTATATGGTCATACAAGTTTATAACAATGTTCATGCATAGATGGTACTGATGAAATTGCAGACTTGGGTGGCTATGGAAGTGCAATAATTAAGGCATTCTTATCCACAGCAAACTACAAACATAAGTCTGCAAATGATCAAAGGGTGAACTCCCTTTAGAAATGCAGAGAAATATTTCATCATCCTTTGTTGCTGATTTGGAGAGAATGTTACCAAGAGAGATAAACTTGTCAGGCACGTTCCTCTGATCTTGTGCCATGGCATAAACATACAGCTTAGTGATTAACTCTTTCTTCTTATTAGTCATTTTATTACCTTTTCTTCTTTTCTTATGCTTCTTTGTACATTTTCTCTCAATATTGTTGGAAGTGAGATTACTGAAACAGTGCTCATTTCCTGAAACATTCAAGGATTAAGATCTTGAATTTGGACTAAGGAGAATAGATATTCATCCTACACTGCAAACTCAAGTGTTCATAAAAGACTTACTGTGTAATAGCTGTTGTTTCTTCTTTATTTCTTTGCCATTCCTCCAGAATGTTTTTCTGATGCATCACATTAAATCTAATATCCAGTTCTCATTGAATATCTCAATTGTGGATAAATTTTTGTGCAGTGTACCAATCAAGCTACAGGAGCTTTCTGGATGAAGAAACTTGCTCACTGGTAGACTACTTGTCATATGTGGTTTTTCACATGCCATTATCCAAATCACGCTCAGTTCAAGCTAGCAGAGAACATGGAAACTCGACTGTTCTCAGCTTTTCTTCAGTAGTAGCCTAGACAGCTAAGAAAAGCAAAAGCCATTCCAAGGTTGTATTTGCTGGGAAATAGAATGATGGTGAGAGATGATGTGGAACAAATAAACTAATGCACAACAGTTATCAAAATATATTTAAAGGAATAAGGAAGTTAATCCCCTATCTGAATGATAATGTATTTACTATTATACAGAAGAAATAGATAAGATACCCCAAGCTGGGGCCTTCATTTTCATTGTGATTTAACAGCTGCAATCAAATTCATTTCTGATTTTTGCCTTTCTTCAATAACTTGAAGTACTTTTGCTGTTATTAAATATGCTGGTCTTGCCAGCATATGTATACAAGACAATTTAATCTGATTGTATTGAAATTGACTCTTCCATTGTGTGGATTAAACCTTCTTGAGCATTCAGTGAACAGTGAATTTCCTCTTACCAGCTCTGATCTTGAAACCCATTGAATTCAGGTCTTTATTGACAGTAGTGATCTTCAATCAGATTCAGAATATAAGGGAAATTGCTATCGCATCACCACAAACAAAAAGAAATCCTCATTTCTCTTGATTTTTGTAGTTACATGATCTTCTAAGGAATATGTTTTATTTCATTTGTCATTTTAAAAAGTCTTTGTTTTGTCATTGACAGAAAATATATGGCTGGTTTTAAAACTAAGAAGGTTGAATTTGAACAAGCTATTAAAAGTTTTTTATCTGATGAGTTAAATCAAATGAAATGTTATTGAGAAGAATCTATTACTTCAGTTTGACTTAACCTTCTTAAAATCGCGACCTAATCTTGATGGCTTAGTAGGCAATCTTAGTGTTTTAAATACAATTTGTTTCCTTCAATGACTTCTAAAGTAATTCAAATCACAAATAACATCAATGTCAAGAAAATAGTGGCATGTTATGTTAAGTTTTTCCAGCAGTAAGAAAACAGCATATTCAAGAGGTGAGAAAGTAGGGAAAAGAGACCAGAGCAGAAGGATGAAAGGGCAAAATGAGGATAAGAGTACAGGAGAAGAGAGTCTGAGCTGAAGGAGGATAAATTTTATTATTTTTTTCAACTTCTTTTTGGATTCTATGCAATATTTTTTCAGCATATTTGTACTAGAAACTCTTTTTTGGCATCTCTCATAAAATAGCTCCATCTTATTGGTGGAAAGTTTGTAGACTCAGTTCTGTAGGATGCTGAATTCTCACTGAAAATTATAAGAAATATAAAACTTCAGTATAAAAGATGCATCCAAGAAACCTGATGTAAATCCAAGCGCTTCCATTTCATACGGCCTCATCATAAACCTTTAAATGGATTACTCAGAAATGAATACATTTATAATCAATTAGTAGACTATCTTCATCCTTGCTCCTTTTAGAAGGACATGTATGTTGTCCTATCCTCTCCTTGCATGTATATCCCAACTGTAAATAATCTTCTCTTGAGTGAAGTACTATCTGTATTCAGTGCAAGAATATACTATTATTATGATTTGCTTTTGCATGAATATGAACTGCTATCATACTACGGACCATATACTGGGCCTATGCATTAGTACTTTACAACCTAATCTGCAGAGTAAAGAGCAAGTAGATTTAGGGGTTAGCATGAAATGCTTTATAAAGATAGAAAAGGGTGCTTTATTGTGGTTACAACTGTGAAAACAGTAATTATGTGGTGTTGTGTAAAAGGTAAATTTATTGATATTGGTGTCTCAGTTTTACTTCATAATACTCGCAGAAATGTCTTCATAAAATTAAAATACATGAAATGTTACGTTTAAAATGTGTGTCTATATGCATATATAAAAGTCAGGCCTTCACAGGTCAATGTGCTGTGTATTCTTGTTCCCCACTCCTGTTATTCACTAAGACTATCTTTCCCCACAAATATATGCATCCCCTTTTCAGACATATAAAACAAGAGAACTCACTTGGGGGAAAGAGGAATTTCTTCAGACTCCCCTAATGTTTCACAGATTGGATTTCTGTGGCTTTCTCCTAACTTCCTTTTCTGGGAAACAAGGTATGAAGTAAATTGGATGTTTTAACTCTGAGCTTATCTGACAAGAATCTAACCTGCATGGCAAATTGTTAACATCTAATAGGAGTTTGTTCCAAGGTGGTTTGTGTCATTTCTGCTATACTGGGGCAGGAGGGGCAATGTGACATTAATAGTGCAATGGTTTAAATCCCCTCCTTGCATGGGATCAGATTAAGTTCACTGCATAATTCATTGTTGTACGTTCAACAATTACCATTTAAGAGGGTATCCTTTCATTCACCTCCACCTCAGTCTGTTATAACAAACAAGTCATATTTGCTTTGAATAGCAAGGGAAAATTGGATGAAGAGGAATGCAGAAATGCTTTCTGGGGACCTTTTATTCTTTGAAAGGAAGCCTGAAGTCAGAGTTTTGATTGCTCAAGTGCTGTTTACCATTTAATCTACCTTGATAAGTAGTAATTTAAGAGTTCACAGCGTCTTGCTTTGGACGCTTAATAACTTTTAGTATTTGGGACCAAACTCAACATTTTAACTCATGCGAAGAGGACATGAAAACAGTGACCTACCTCTGGAAACATCTTTTTAAAGCAGAAAAAATGTGTACTGTGTGACTGGAACGAGAATTTTCTAAGTATCAAAGTGGGAATTACTAATCAAAGACTATAGGCTCCAGTTTCGTCTAAATGAATAAGCAATTGCACATGACAGGAAGTATATCAGCTGCATAGTCTTTGTAAAACTTGGGTGCCGTGTTGTTCCCCAATATAACACATAGTGTGCATATATTGGATGATAAATAGAGTCTATGGACTTGCTAAACTTATAAAATATTTTATTAGAGACAAAAAAAAGCTACACATAAATTTAAGAAACAATGTTTAAAAAAATTGCTTTAGAAATAAGCAAATTGTTCTCTAGGGAGGGCTGCCAAGGGAAATCACAAAGTCACTTCCATGTATAGTAAAACCTTATGCACATGTCTTTTCTCTGCTCCCTCTAAACCACCAGTGCTTCAGATTCAAGATACTTATCCAACTTTCTTTTTCCATTTCCATTCTGCCTCTCACTTCTTGCCAGTTATTGAGAAAAGAGCACACTTAATGCAGATTTTTAAATGCAAATATTGGCGCTACATAAAAGACTGAGGAATAAGCAAGTGTTGGATTAGATGATCTCAGGAGGTCTCTTCAAATCTAAAAGATTCTGTGATTCCCTGACAAATTCAAATACTCTCCTTGCTTTGAGGTGGAATACACCTCCACAATCTGTTGAGCTGTAGGAATGCACACCTAATCCACCATCACCTTCCTGGTTTCCACAAACACTCACCACAGTGTTTGATCCTTTAAAAACGTACAATCTCCATGCAGTTCTTAGGCTAAGAAGGTATTAATAAATACTAACATAAATAATATGAGCATGAAGGGGTTATCAATATTCAGATAAATAGTCGTTTCTGTTATTGATTTCAATTATTCATGAAGAAATGGATGCAGACAAAATTACTGACCTGCAGAATTAAGGACTATGGATACTACTGTGTTTCCTTTCTTGCATAAATTTTTCAGTACTCGGCTGCATCCTTCAATGTGTGACAAAATTATTCTCAGGAGAAAATGTAAACTAGTGATTATTATTTTACATGTGAAACAAGCTACCTTTGATTGTGTTTAGTTGTCTTTGAGTATGCCTTCTCTTTAGGTGTAAATACCTAAAGAGTGTGTGGGCTTGACACAGTTGCTATGAGGTGTTCTAATCTACAGAACTTGTTCTTCTCAATTGCCACATACATGTCAATATTCTGTTATCACTTAATAGTATCTTTTGGCATCTTTTCTAAAATTTCCTTCATGTAGTGGGCATAGATTCTTACGTGTGTTATCCTCAGATCCTGTTAACTCTTTAGAAACCTAATATGGCCACAGCTGTGAAGATATTACCTACCAAAAAATCTACTTTTCATAATAATTTCAGAGAAGGAAACTGATAAGCAAAGCACAATAGTGTGAGTTATGTATAAATTATATTAATTATATAGTTTTCATCAATGAAGACTATCATTAACTATAATAATACATTTTAAAAATGGTGATGATAATCCTTATAAAAGCAGTGTTATATCTAGTCTGTTTACAAGTATATTCGTTACAACCTATGATTCTTCTAGTTCATTCTAGTGCAATACAGAAAATACATCATTATACTGCTTTGAGCTTAGTCTGTTTGGAAGAATACATAGTCAGTTTAAATATCCCAAGCCTATTGACTGCCAAGAGTAAATCTCTACACAATTTAAGTTTTAATGGTATAAATATCATAGAAAGAGTTTATATTTCTATCACACAGAAAATGAGAAGCTGCATCCAACAATATATACAAATTGTTAATGTTTTTTAGGTACTGAAGTATGAAGAAATTCCATACTTCAGGGTGCACCGTCAATCACCATTATTCTCCCTACTGTAAAGACTGCAGGCATTCAGAGTAGAAGTCTTTGGTTCAATATTTATTTCCTCACAAGTTCTATCATCTTCTGTAGTAACAAAATGGAAAAAACCTCACTTATCTTGCAGAAAAATTATAAATAGTCTGGTAACCCAAAATATGCAAAGGTTACTAATTTTTAACTTAATTTTATCTTCCAGAGCAAGACAGAAAATTCCTAACACATTCTGATCAGTTGAGCTGGCATGAATTCAGATTAAGCCTACTGAAATCATTGAAATTTCTGTGAATTTTCAACAAAGAAAATCTTCACAGAAGTTCCTCATAGAAATCTGCAATGATACACTACAATGTAACAGATGAAAAATTTTAGTGTCTGCTTGTGCAACAGGACAATTAAAAAATGGTTACATATGTGTATATGTGTGTGTATATATATATGTAGTATATATATACACATTTAATGTTAGATGCTCAGCAGCACATTCCTATTATTGCTAGAATAACAAAATCCACACTGGGGAATTCTGTCTAAATAAATAGTCAGTCTGTTGTTGAATACAAGCCAGTTAGCAGACTGACTACAAAGTTGCCATCAATTTGAATCAAGAGGATGCTTTTACAAGTTACAAATGTCTTCTGACTTTTTTCTGACTCATTAAAGCTTTTATGAATCTTGCCAGATGTTTAAAGCCTCAGGGAAAGTCAAATATACATGGAGAGGACAAAAGAAAAATAGGTAGATAAAAATACTGAGAATTAAGTTGCATTTTTGGCTCTAACTTAACATGTCTGCTCTGGAATTGGCCTTTTCTTTCTTTGGGGACATAATTTCTCATAATACTTTCATTCTTTTCCAAAATAGAATCCTGTATTTTGTGCCATTAAAAACCCCTTCTGATTACTTGTAAAGAGATATACTTTTCAGTTGTCCTTTCAGCTGCAAATTATAGGTCATCTTACACTCTGTGGTCTGTTTTGACCACAGCTGAAGTGGAAGCATAATAAACACAGTCCAGAAATTTGGCAATATTGATTTTTTATTCCTCATGTCCAAGAATATTTATTGAGCATTGTCACTTAAGAAACTGATGCAAACATTCTTTATGGTGGAATTGTACTGAAAATCCTTTGGGAGTGGATGCAGTTGCTATGTTCACTATGTATTTCTACAGCAGCACCAAAGTAGTAGTAATATATGCAGCTGAATAGTGAACTGTTCACAGTACATTTAATTCTGAATCTGCCATAAAGCATAAAATACTCCTACTAAGCTTGAAATGCAAAATTACTTGGCAGTTCTAGGCCCATGTTAAGAATAGAAATCCCTGATTTTTTGGAGACAGACTGTATTGGCAAATCAATTAATCTTAGCAGTGTTGCCACAATAGAGGGGCATACCCCAGACTCACAGGAATGTTGGTGGTAATACAGATTGCAGCCTGGAATAACACAGGGAAGGTGCTCGATGCCAAGGAGTTAGACTCATGCTAAGGCTGTGGCAATGAAACTGCCTTCCTACAGTTCAAGAGCAGAGAGCCAAAATGCTCTGGCTCCAGACACCAGTAGAATTCAACATTTCCTCTTAAATGATCCATAAAGAGCCAGGAAAATTCTCACCAGCACAAGCCAAAAAGCATTGGATGAATTAAAGGATAAAGCAAAAGACGTTCTATAGTGGATATAAATACTTACGTGCTAGGAACAGTATTGAATTTACTACAGTAGCTTGATTGCTTTTCATCTGAGCTAAATCCAGTCAGAATTGTAATAAAACCTTGTAGTCAAAGACAAGTGGCTTAATACCACCTGACTCTTGCAGCTGACAAAAACCTATGTTAAAGCAGCACTTTCCAGTAATGAGGAACAGGATTAAGAACCAGTAGAAAATCTGTCCCTTAAAGGCCATCTGCAAGACTACAGCTCTGTAGTGCTGAATTCTTAATTCCTACAAGACATATTACAGTAAATAATTAACACATAACAATATGAGTTGATAGAAATGTAATAATTACACTGCATTTCTTAATAGCATTTCCCCTTATGCCAAACATTTCTTAAGTCAATCTAACATGGGCTCTACTGAACATACATGTCAAATATCAAACAATCTCAACCTGCCTTTTGCATAGGAAGTTAGTGTTAGATTTTTGTGTGCCTCTTTCTATATCCCTCTCTAGTCTCCTGAGGTAATTGCTTACGAAAAAAGATATTTTAAGTAAACTCCTTAATATTATGGGCATGGGGTACAGAACAAGGAACTAAACAGAAACAATGGGCTACTTCTATCATTGTAACCAATAACTACAAAAACAGAAGGCAATTGCTCATATAATTTGGTTCATATGTATAAAAAAATAGAACTAAGAGTATTAGAACTGAATACTGGATAATTAGTCTTTCTAACTATTGCAAAATCTTGGCATAATAATATAAGTTTGATTGGAACTATTAAAAGCAAAACTTTTGATTGTTGAGGAAAAAAAAGATAAAAAGGTCATACGGTAAAAATAGTTACACAGACAGACTGAGAGAGACATAATTATAGTCCCACTATTGTCTGTGTGTGAATACTTTATGGCATTAATTACTGAACATATGTAAATGTATTTTTACGACTACTTTAATTGAGTGCATTAAACCCAAACCCACTATACAGCATTTATGTACTATTTTTGGCCTAAAATCTTATCTAAGGCAGTTTTAAAAAGTTTTACTTATTTATATATAAGATTATTAAATCGTTGAAAAGTTTTTCAACTTCAAAGCTGCATTAACAAGTACTCCTTTGCCTTTGGACACTGTCTTCTCATCAGCTACTGCTTTTCAAATTGAATGCATGAATTTCTTTTCTAGTTTCTCCTCTCCCTACATTTTCTCACTCTAATATCTAATCTCTGGGTGAGATTTTAAGCTGTAATGCTAAATGAAACAGTTTCCAGGTCTGGGAGTGCAAAGAATACAACGGCTTTATGCCCTATATGTCCCTTTCTGTTACAGGCGTATTTCTAGAGGAAATGGTAACTCCAGCTTCAATTTAAGCAGCACTGAAGGCCTGTTTGCACTGTAGGAGTCTCCTTAGGCTTTCCATATTATAGTCAATCCTGCATCACTGGCAGAGCAGGGGGTTTTTTTGAAAATATGATCACAATATCCAGCTTTCCCTGAATCTGCCCTGCTCATTTTGTTTGAGTGGATGGAGATGCTTTCATTCTTCAGCTTCTGGCTGTTCTTTATAGACTAAAACCATCATTACTTCATTTCAGGGGATATTTTTTCTACACCAATGTATTTTGCCTCATGTAAAGCGGCCATTGGGCTTATTGATAAAAAGCAGCAGTAAGGAAGTGTCTAATTCTTACAGAGGTGGACCAGATTTTGAGGCTCCACATAACTCATTTCAGGTTTATTTTGACTTCAGGGTTTTCCAGAATTAGACAAAATAAATCTAAAACAGTTGGAAGGTTACTAAGATTAGCTCCGTTTTTCTCTGTCATTTTTGTTACACCAGAACGAGAGTGATTTTTTAATGTCTTCAAACAGTTTCATAACAGATGGCTTTGGATCCATTCAAACTCCACAACTCCAGACACAGTACTCTTCCAGCTCTTGTCCCCTTCCAGTCTGTGTCATTACATTGCTTCTGCCTGATGACACATTGAACTGATCCCTGTGTACTGATACTCTTGAGCATCCACAGCTTTACTGGAGCTAAATTCAACTTCTAATCACAGCAAAAGTGTTTCTAAAAGAAATTCTAGGGAACTTTTGTCACCTGATAAATATATACATGCAAAACTGACCATCTTCCTTTGCCAATCACTCATACAAGAATCTTGCCAATTTCTGTACCCTCATCAATTTTTCCAGATGCATGTTTAAACAAGCTGGCGAAGAAGGAATTTGCTGAGGGAGAGGCTTATCTTCAGGACTCCAAGGAATCATTCTCTTTTTTTACCAGGAATGAAGATGAGGAAAACTTTTTAGGCTGTCAATGCTGTCTGACAACTGCCTTGCATGCTTCCAAAATTACACATGCTACTGGCACAGTATAAATAGCTTTCAGTTGCATAAGAAAAAGTTGCCTGTGAGCTAATTTGGAGAACAAAATTTATTTTTTTTCTCTCAAGTTCTGTTATTTTGTCATTTCATTGTACAACTGTGCAATGTTTGTGTATACAACTACGCACTGCAATATTGCTTTTTTTCCCCTTCTGTTGCTAAATATACATTTTTCTGGATACTGAAGGAGCACACTTTGGTGTTGTCCATTTAATGCTTATTGTGATCTGGTGTTTCACTCTATTTATCATTCTGCATTTTGGATAATCTATATTAAGGAAAAGAGAATTCCAAATGCCCTAAAAATCTGATACCTGGATCATTAAAAAGTAATTAATCTTAAAATGTCATTCACGTGGCTGCTGCTACTTTTTATTTGCCTTCTTGGAACAGTTTCAAGTTGGAGTCTTTTCAGTCTTCATGCTTATGAAAATGTGGATTCTCTGTCCCAGAGGCTACATTTAAATAGGTATGAAAGACAAATCTATTAACCAATACTTTACAAATGAGAAATTGAGGTAGAAAACAATAAAGACACTTGTCTAACATTACAGAAGGATGGAGGATAACTTGTGCTTTAATGAAAGCCTAGTGAAAATGTAGTGAAATTACAAAAATCAGTCAGAAAAATGAATTCCAGTTTCTGGTTTCTCAAAGCCAAGATAAGTATTCCACTCTTCCTACGATTTCTTTTAAAAAGCAGAAATAAATTGGCAAAGATAATTGAGTTACCATGAAGATCTGTAAGTACTGTGGTCTACAACAGCCTACCAAAAGCTTGGGGATTGCAAAGCATCATTCTTTTATTCCTCTAGAGTAACCACACTAAACAAAGTATTTCTGTAAGCTTTTTTTAATCTCTTTCACTTGAGCCGACTGACAGAAGAGATTCTGGTCTACAAAAAGTTTGTCATCAAAATGCACATAGTCAAAACCCCATTATTTTGAAATAAAGACACAAATATCTAGCATTTTTGGTTTAGTAATAGCATGTGAATAATGAGCCAGTCACAAAGAAACATTCCTGCAAGCTAGCTTTGGCAAAAAGCACATATACTTCATCTCATCTGAAGGTTGCTTTGGTTCCAAAAATGGAATTCCTAGATTTATTGCAAAATAATCTGGAACATACCCCTAAGTGCTATGACAAGGTAATTTTTAACAAAACAAAACGTTACTTTATTATTCATACACTGCTAATGTATGAAGCTTCTGCCTGTCTCTTAAAGCTGTTCTAAGAACAAACAGCTTCTAGGCAAATCCTTCGGTTGACTTCTGATTTCCTAATAGAGTACACTTTAAAGCACTGTCTATGTCAGAATCCAAGGGACTGATTCTTAGCTTACTTACACTAACGTGAAACATACTTACAAAAGATTCTGTAATTGCCATGGGTAATGTTGTATTTTTTTTGTTCTAGGGAAGATTTGACTCTTGGAAATTCTTTTCTAGATCCAAGAAATACTTACATAAATAGTTTTACTTTCTAAAAACTAGTCAATTTTTCACTTACATTAGCTATTTCTATTATATTATACTCTAACAGATATTTGTTCATAGATTTGTAGTCAATAGTTATCAGAGAAACAGTGACTTTTTTTGGTTGAATTTACAGGGGTCTTAGGACTTTGGGCTTGCAGAACACCCTGCAGTAAATATTTCCCAGCTTTGCTTTAAGGATTTTGAACCACAGGTATTATTTATCTTTTACACCCAACATGTATAGTGTATATACTTACAACCTATGAAGAAACAAATATCATCACAGAGGTTTGCTGTGAGGTTCCTATTCCCATTAAAAGTTGGTGCTCAGCACATCATCTGGATTCAGAGGGGTCAGTGCTATCATTCCCAAATCTGTGTGTCCAAAGTCAGTTTTGTTATACACAAACTAAATATAGTTTCCCAGCAAACTGGTAGTTTCACTGCTTCTTCATCCATCTATTGAAACTAGATTATCACAGATAGCATGTTTAACTAATTTCCTGTTAGATTAAGCTTAATTGCTTTAACTGTCATTTCCTGTGATGCAGTGTTATTGTAAGATGTCCACCTAGTTAAGAAGGATGATGTGAAATATGGGGGTTTTAGCATTTTCAGTGGAAGTGCTACTGAAAAATATCCGGAACACATACTTTAATAGGTGTGTTAGTCTTGGCTGGTCTTGGCTATTCTTCCAAGCTGGATTAGCATCTGGTGTTTGCTGTTCCACAGCTCATCTCATCTCCCATCCTGGATGTGCAGTTAAAGAATCGGCAATACTTTCAGGGAGGAATACGCATGTATTGACCTTTACAAGACTTAGTAAATAAAAAAGGACATGTGAAATTGAACAAGATGAATTTATAGTGTTTCTGGCAGTGCAGGTTAAACAAATACTGAGCAAACTCAAAACAGAGCTGTCTAAACTGCAGAGCTTAACACTTCAGCCCTGTAGAATGACTCATGTGAGACTGGTAGAGGGGTATTTTCTTATTCTGGTTTAAACTATGAATCTTGCCAAGTGATGCTGACGATTGAAAGGCTGGTTAAGTGTTCTTGTAATGAGCCACCCTCTGCAAGTCCAGGTCAGGCTCCATGCTTTGACACAAACATTGAGCCTATCAGATGTCACTGTTTCACATCATTAGCTGAAAACATTGCCTTCAGCAAAAAAGAGGAACAGGTAAAAGAGTAGGGACCTCTCCAAGTCTTTTCTTTGCTGAAACAAACTTTAAAAGATATCCCTATATTTATTGAGATCAAAGAGACTGTATATAGTTGTGTGCTTGAACTAGGATTTAAAATATGGATTTGGGGCAAAATAAGTATAATAATGGATTTGTGCTCTAGGAATGTAATATTTTTTTAGTTACTAACCTTAAATCTATTTTCTTAAAAAGGACATACCCCAAACCAAGTTTTATGTCAGAGCATTTCTAATATGCTGGGCAACATTAACCTGAACTTGGATTTGGGCATTTTTCAGGTTTGGATACAATTTCAAGTTGTGACATTGAATTTGTTTAACCTCCCGGGATTTCAGTGCAAAGTCCACTGAAAATGTGTCTGCTCTCACATTGCATCTCAGATTCTAATCTGGAATCATTTAGAAGTTCTTTTGAATCTTTTAGTCCCAGGGACTGTCTAGAAACAGTAAGCAATACTCAGAATGGGATTTTAAAACACCAGAAAGCAAAAGTTTAGGGACTAACGAATCCTTTCACTTGTGAATTTTAGGCAGTAGAATATAACTTCCCAAATGGAAAGTTAGTTACGATACTTAGAATAGCATCTTTATCATTATATTAAAAGAAAAAAATTGCCTAGTGTAACAGAAATCTGTAGTCTTATGCATTCTTACAGGTGTGAGCTCTCAGGAACAGAGGGGAAACAAACTTCGGCTAAGTAAATGGGCACATACAATGTACCAGTGCAAACAGAACATATCGTAAGGATGAAAAGTTTTAGGACATGAAACTTTTGCTTTTATAACTCAAGATCCCAGAAGAATTCAAGCTATTATTATGCTGATGCTATCAAACTAATCGCAGGCATCTTGGCCTGTATCAGAAATGGCATGNGTCACTGGGCACTGGAACTGTCTGCCCAGGGAGGTGGTTGATTCGCCTTCCCTGGAGGTGTTTAAGGCACGGGTGGACGAGGTGCTTGGGGGCATGGTTTAGCGTTTGACAGGAATGGTTGGACTTGATGATCTGGTGGGTCTCTTCCAACCTGGTGATTCTATGATTCTATGATTCTGTTGTGCCAAAGACAAATTTGTCTTAAGGGCAAAAGAAGAATTGCTTGGAGAAAAACCATATTAGGGTTTGGATTTTTTCTTCTTTGTGTTTTGTCCCCTTGGCTAGTTGTAATTTTGTCTCCCATGATAGGAAGCATCTCTAAGTTTTGATACAATTTTAATTTCAGTCATTCAAACGCACTGAAGTCAGTGTATTTTGTACATTTGAATTTGTGAGCCTTGGCTTTAAGCCATGAGTTGAACAGACCTGTTGAGTATGTTAGTAAGTACTGATACAAAGAGAGCATCTGAGAGACATTTTATGTTTGGGAGAGATATCCAAGTCACAGTTCTACTCCAGCTTCCTTCAGAATGGGTTAAGTTGATAATTTAGTGATGATGCATTTGTCCATTTCACAATCAGGGAGTCCAGCAGGGAGAGCAGACAGAGTATTTCAGATATTCCTGAAGCCCTCTTTCTCCTTGTGTAAAACAGAAGAGAAAGTAGCATGCAAATTCTCATTTCTGGAAAGCTTTAGGTCATTGTCCTGGAAACCTGTCAAAGGACAGTGGCATTGCAATGTTTTCAGATATAATGTATTTGATTTGCATTTTTCAGATATTCTTATAGCAAGGTCTTATTAGTTGCTCGCTATCCAGCAGCTAGATTTCTACCTTGTACCTTAGGGGTACACTGAAATTGTTTTAACAAAGATCAAATGTTCTAATAAAGATCAAATGGTTAATTCCATGGTGTATTTCTCATTGATTCTCTGTCCACTCTTGGGTTTTTTAGCATGCTATTGCACTACGTGCTAGAAAGAAGTGGTTTATTATTTTCACTGCTTCTCATTTATTAACAATAAGTTTGATCTAAGCAATACTAATTTTCTAGCGGTTGCTCTCTTTTCATTTGAGGTGGGTTATAAGAATGATTAAGTTTCTGTATTGTTTTCCTTTATTTCCAAGAGAACATGAGTTACGGATATTCAGCTACCTAGAAGAAATCAAAATAAACATGTCTAACCTTGCTGGATAGATTTAAGTAGGGGTTTTAAATATGTTTTTAACATTTTATATAATGCTAGAGTTTCTTGCTGTAATCTTCAGCAAATAAAGTACCTAGAAAAGGAAAATCAGCAAACCAGCTGAGGCTGATACCCCTCTAAAGGTTGATGCTTTCATGGTAACATCTGAGCATTTTGTTGACAGTCTTATAGACCTGCATTCATTTTCAAAGCCTTCGGTCAGCTTTAAAAACTAAATCCAATGAAAAATTGCACTGTTAGGTATAATCCTTTGGACAGAGCCTATCTGATGAGGCAGTTCAATAATACGTTATTGGATAAGTCTATAATTAAACTCCAGCCTTCCAGAAATTGTCTTTCTTGGCTTTGTGCTTCAAGCACTCTGAAATATAACCAAGCAATGAGTAACACATAAATCTCATAATATACCTGTAATCCTGCTGGGGTAACCTTATCTGCTGCCTTATTAAAGACAAAATGTTCTCTGCTTATAGGGCTTTAATGTAAAGGTGTATAATAAGTTTAAATGGCAATGAAGTTTTTTCTCCTAGCTGGTCATGGTTATACTTCAAGAATTATGAACACTTCCTATCAAAATTTTTCAATCTAACTGTTTTTTTTGCTGCTTTAGCAGTGTTCAGCTATTGCAGCATTATTGGCTACATTGTAATTTATGAATCTATTGCTGTCTGAATCATATGGGAGTGTGCAATGAATCAGCAGTGGGTACTAATGGAAGGAAAGTAGCAGGTGAGAGCCAGGCCAATTTTATAATTAGGGCTCTGGTTTGGGACTCAAAATCTGTACAATATTCCTAGTCCATTTTAAAACTTTCTATGCAACCTTGAGCATATAACTTAATTTTGGGTTTATCTCATCAGGTCTTAGCAGACAAAATGTTGTTTAAGCTACTTAATTAGTCTATTTACTTAATAGGGAGAGAGCAATCCCTCCAGGAGACAATGCATATGACCAAATGTACATCCCTCATTAAGACTACCATTTAATAGGCTTTTTGATTATTGCCTCTCGTCCCAGATTTTGTTACCTGAACAAAATTAAAACTCACCAGAGGCAAAAATAACTGAAATTTCACAGCTTGTCAGCAGACCAAGTGGTCACACCAACTGTTGCTTAGCATGTTATGTTAGGAGCCACTTCAGTTCTTCTCCTTCCTTCCTTCATTCCACTCTTCACAGTCTTATCTCAAGCTGAGAAATGGTAGTCCCAAAGTGGGGAAGTAGAGGGAGAGTAGCAGGAAAGAGTGTATAGACTTTTACTCACAAGGAAATACTAGTGATTGGGAAGTTTTGCTTAATGTGTAGCTCAGCTCCTCTGAGTTTCCTTCAGATGCTCCCACAAGTTTGACATCAGTGGTAAATCAGCAACAGAGAAAAGCGCTGAGGAGAAGGAGGACAGTGTATCAAATAACTCACTGTGACTCCATCTAGACTCTACAGTTGTTGGCAATTTCATTTGCATTAATTTTTTGTTAGGATAGATATTGGATTAAACACATTGACTCACATTATATCTGTTCAAAATAGTTACTTTAATATATTTTAATTGACAAAAAAGTCTTTTACTGATTTAATGACTACTGCTCAAATATTGTGTGAACTTAACAACAGCTACAGTTACAGATAATATTAATGTCATCTTGCCATAAGGTTAGTTTGAACAAAGTTAGAGAAGCTAAGCTAGTGGAATATCAGTCTAATCTTCCAGTTCTTGAAAAATAGTCATTATAACTTGGAATAAACATCCCATGAAATAAAATTATTTGAACTGAATTCACAGAAACATTTCATGTTATCTGTGACATTATTCTTGCATCCTTCAGACCTTCACCTTTTTGTACCTGTGAATTTCAGATACATTTATTATACCAATTTTAAGAATATAAAATAGGCAAACAATTTAATTATTTTACTTCCATTATCAAACCTTTGTCATTGACAGTGATGTATTCTTGCAAAGTATTCTTATCTTGATTGAAAAAAATGCTCTCAAGCATTTTCAACCAATTTTAATTAGTTGCTCTAAACGAAGAAAATCATCCTACAGGAAAAGGTTTGGATGGACGCTTTGGAGATCGGTATTTAATTTGCAATGAGCACTAATTTATCTTCCATGTTCTTTGGAAAAAAAAAAATTATTCTGTGTCACAGTTCCTTGTCTTTAAAATAAGATTTATGTTAATCTGTGGATACCCAAGTACAGTAATTAGATGTTTAAGCTAAATAGTTTGACAGATTTCAATTTGAAATTTTCAAATTTAAATGATCTGCTGACACTGTTCACAGATATCCATATAGACAGAGAATTAAACAGTTGAAATGAGTAACATGGAAAGGCAACATTTCACCATCAACCAACACTCCACTCCATCCGCTGCTGATGGAAAATTGCTCCCATCTGTAGACTGAGCAATGAAATTGTTTGGTGGTCTTAGCCTATTTCTTAATGGACAGATGTCTATAACATTAAAAATCCCCTTCACAATTAAAGTTAATTGACACCAGTAGTGGGGAGATTGAAAAATGATCTGGACTGTGAGACTCACTTACCTCTAAACTATACAGGTGAGCTCACTAGAATAGCAATTTTAAATAAACATGGACTATCCAAGGAATTTTCCTTCCCTGTGCACCTGATGGAATAACAACCGATTTTAGATTGCAAGGTAAACAAGTTAAATGTTTCTAAACAGCTTAGAGAAAAATATTATTCAAATTTCAGTGAAATACCCAACTCACTTGCAGAGAATTCTCAAATCTCTCCACTCTTCTAAGGGGGAATTATTTATTGCAGGTATATAAGTAATGCAACTTAGCATATATATTCCTCCTGAGGAGAAGGAGATTATTCTTGTTATTATCATTGATTTATTTTCAAAAATTGTTTCTATTATTGTGCCATCTTCCATTCCAGATGTGCACTTTCTGGCCACTGTACCTCAGAAGAAAATGCAATGCTATTCATGTATAGGAGCTGGCTGTCTTTTTATTTGGTTCTCTTTTTATGTCACAGTACTTGGAAATTAAAATAATTACGTGGTTAGTATTAATAAGGATCATTCATTTACAGTTTGCTTCAGAAAATGAAGTTAAGCCACATTCTTCCCTTGATGAATTGATATTTAGAGAAGGCAAACAACTTCAAGGCATGTCAACAAAATAAATCAAATCTAAATAGAAATATTTATAGCAACAAATGTATCCTCACAGAACACTGAAGGACGGCCTCATTATCAAGACAGTTGATACTGAGAATTATTGGCATCAGACAGCAATTTTATTGAGAAATATTTGATCAGGATTTAATAGATATATTTTAATTAACACTGTACTATGCAAAGTAAAACAGAAGCTTTTCCAGTAAGCCTTAATAATCTTTCTTTAGACACTTATAATTTCCATACATTGCAAAGACAGAACAAAGCAATTATTGAGTTAGTTTGGTAGTTTTTATTATATTTTTTATGCTGGTGTAAATACAGACTGTAGAATAATTAAATATTATTACTCATTCCATTTAAAGATCCATATTGTTAAATTAAATAAAATTGAAAATAAAACAAATGAAGAAAAAAGAAAGAAAGAGAGAAAGAATGAGTAAAATTGTGGTCAGAGCAACTATGCCTGCTGACTGTAACTTTGAAGAAATTATTTAAAATCTCAGCCCAGTGACTGTTTTCTTGAACAAGGTATGAAACTCAACAAGTGTATGTGTGAGCCTGGGAATAAAGAGCTTAAACAGTGTGAACATCAGTGTTTTCAATATAATACTTCTTGTTACTGTGCATCCACTTGTGCCCCTAGTGAAGAGCCTCTCTCCCCAGCTTAATCCAGCAGTGGTGATGCAGATGATACAGATGATGAAGGGTGCTCAGGTGAATCTGCTACTTTTAAGAAAGGAAGAGATTTATTCTAGATTACTCTTTGGGTTCTTCAGGTCTGTTAACTTGGTTTACTATTGAAGTTTTCACCTTACCCTGAAAATAGACTTGAAAGCTGTTATTTGTTTTGAAAAAAGAAACAGCACGTTGTTTTCCATTTCAGTCCTCTGTATTATAATAGATAAAATGACAGAAACAACATGGCATCGGCACTATCAAACTGCAACATATCACCTGTGTGCTTCTACCAGGATTTCTTGGCCTGGATTTAAATCTACACAATATAGAAAGTTTCCTTTAATATATTACAAGTTGGTTCGATTTGTTAAAAATCTGCAAATAAATCTGCAAATAAATCTAATTTGTGTTCTGGTGACATGAAATGAAGAAGCGAAAAAAGGATATTCTTAAAAAGTAATTAAAGGAAAAAATCAGGAAATGAAATCCAAAGAATCATCATGAAAGTTGCTCAGAGAATATAAGAGATCTTTACATATTTCAAAACAAGTATATATGAAAGCACTGAAAGGAGATAAAGTAGCTAAACTATGTGGGCATGAATAAGAGGTTATACAGCCTAGTTTAAATACTAGAAAATCAGGGCAAATGATGCTAACATAAAGGAATGCAAGGCTTGAAAAGTAAGGTACAAAAAAATAAAAAAAGGTTAAGAAAAAAAGTGAAGATACGAAGACAAAGAAATCCTCTTTTAAGTTATCCTGACAGATCAGAAGTATCACAGAACGAGCTAGTGGATCTGTTGGTCCTCTGGAGTACAAAGGCGGCTGTCAAAAAGCACAGGGTTGTAAGGAAGATAAATGGTTTCTTTGCGTCTGTCTTCACCCCAGTGGGTGCTGGAAGGATGCCTACATCACAGCTACCTTTTACAGTTAATTTAATATAAAAATATCAAAAAGAGGGCAAGCAAAGCAAGTATTGAACTTGTTAAGGTTAAATTAGGGGTTGTGATATGAAATGCAGTGCTATAGTAGCCTACTGTGATAAACATAAGCCCTATGACTCGCTGTCAAAGGATGCTCTTTTCAGGACTCTACTGTCTATTACAATGCTGATTAGGTAACAGTGTGTGAACTTTATGCTTTCAGTGGGAAAACAGAAATGATGTATTGTTCATTATTACAGAGCATCCAAGTGCCTAGGTGAACACAGATAAAACAAAAGGAAAGCCTTCTCGGCAATTGCCTGGTTTCCAAGGTGCCTCCTCCTGAGTCCATTCTGTATACCTGCATGAAAATCTTGCTTAGGGTACTAATTGTTCTAGGTTCATTTTATAGTCAGTGTTGAAAGTGAGGCAGAATATGATTCCTTTCATATATTTCCTGAATCTCTTCCCAGGATTGTTTTATTCATTAATTCCTAGTTTATATCTACTTTAGAAACACAGCCAACTTTTTCTTTAACTTTGAAGACAGTTTTGGTCCTTAGATTTTTTTTCAACCACCCTGGTCATAAAGAAAATAGAAATAAAACAATTGTGGCCTCCGATAAGAGACTGAGCTTTTAAAAAATAAACATTAATAAATATTATTGATAACAAGCAACATTTTTTCAAGTTTTTCAGAAGTGTTTTTTCATGAAATGTTGCACACAATGGCTAAGTTTTTACTCCTACAAAGTAGGAGGCTAAAGCGGGGAACAAATTAAAGTTTGGTTATAAGGTAAGAAACTAGAAGAGTAGTGACTTTTGAGTTGATATCTCTTTTTTTTCATTTCATTTTCCAAAAAAACCCCCCAGACTTCTTAATCTATTTCTCTCAAAACAGCGTGCTGGCTAATTCTGTTAAAAGGTAGGGAAAAAGTTATGGAAAATGATGTTTTATTATGGAACAGGATATTCAAAACTGGCAAAAGATTATGCAAATTATCCAAATGTTATCAGATTCATCTTGCTCAGTAGAAGTCCCTATTGGAATTCATCTTTCACAATCTTTAATGAAATTAGTTTTAAGAGGTTCCACAGGTTTCCTTTAAATAATGTCAGGAAAGCAATCACCCGCATATGGAAAATAAACAAGAGTCTCTATGTTTGTGCAAATTCTTTATAATTAAATTATGAGTAATTACCTATTAAGTATATACTATTTTTTTCCTTGCAAATGTAAGGAACTGGTGAATTTACTTAAATGAGAACCAAGACATAACAACAATAGTAAACCATAATAAAAAATTTATTAATTTTCCAAACCTAGAGAAAAATAACAGTAGGATTTGAGCTAGATCCTGGTGTCCATCTGTCATTTCACTCAATTTTGCTGTTGTGTCCATTTCTACACAGGTATCTTTCAGAGTCCCTGTACTTTCAGTCGTTTTAATTAACATTCAGCTGTGTTTCTAATCCATGGTCCAAGCTGCTGGCAGTGAGTAGGGACCATACATAGTAGTGAAGGTTTTTTTAGGTGTGTTCATCCACATTTTTGTGGAATGAGACACCTGTGAACCTTGTACAGAGCTGGGTCATTTTTCTTGACTTGTAAGTTTGAAAGAAGACATGGTAGAGTCTTAGCATTTCACTTTCTGGAAGGTTACCTTCTTCATGCCTTGGCTCTCTCCAGACCAGAAGTATAGAGATCAGAGCTTGTTCCTTGTAACCTCTTTGAACCCTTGCACACCTGTTTGATGCACACAAGGAAAAGTGTTTATTCATCTGAAGTAAGTCAAATAACTGCATAACACTGTCTGGATCTGGCCAAGAAGCAATTGCTTTATTGCTGCAGCATGTGTTGGATCTTTATTTTCTAAACATCCTGCTGTGAGATGTGCTATAAAACCCTTTTCGCAATTGTTTCACTCTCCATGGCGCTAAGGGTTCCCTGTTCCATCGTGCTCCAAATCACACATGGGAATGCCCTGCCTTTTGTTTTTAAGTTAGGACAGCTCCACAGGGCACATATTAACACACATTACTGAATGGATTATGGGCTTGTCAGACCTTCCGGTGATGAATTTAGAGCCCATTAAAGACTAGGCATTGATTGCACAGGAGACTGTAGCTCTCTGTTTAATCCCTAGCAGGTGGGCACTGGTGCAAACTTCACCATCTTGCATCAGCAGTGAACCTCGAACGTGACCTCTCTAGAGGAAGAAGGGTAATTCATTTGCCGTGTTTACTTTATCTTCAGCTTCTTTTTAGAGGGAGACTCCTAACTGTGCTGAATTGTTCTAAGCGAGGAGTGGTGGATGTGCAATGTGGCCCCTGTTCTTGAAGGATTCTTGACCTTCAGACAATCTAAAGTCAAGTCCCCATGGCTAAGAAATGAATGTATATTATGAACTTTGTTAAATTAACTGTAGCTTTCTTGGCAGACTTTCACTCCTAGGGCATATATTAAAATCATACTTCTGTGCCATGACTTTAATTTCTGTAAGGATAAAGAACTACTCAGTTACTACAGAGCTTTTATAAAATAATACCTAATGAAAAAGGTGAAAATCGACTAAATTAGGACAAATACATTTGAAATAAAGATTCTATTTTTTGTCTTTAGGGTTTATGCAAACACAGAATATTTTCTTTTCTCAATCATAACGCAGTCCTAGGTCTCCTATGGGTATCATGCCATTAATCAAATATAAAAAAAAAAGAACCAACTATCTAAAAAACCAGGCAATCCCACCTCCCCCTTCCAACCCAAGAGGTAGGAAGAAACAATTAGGTATTTACTGAAGAAACTAACAAATTATCTCTATACAGTTGAGACTTAGGTATAGAGACCAATATCTCATTTCAGGCCAGACACCTTTGCAAATGACTGTCAATTACTGAAAGATTCTTTTGCTTTTACATTTTTAGGAATAGCCTCTCATCTAGCCAAGGCAGCTGGAATGGAGGATGGGAAGGGAGTCCAGTCCCTCACGCTTTAGATAACTTGAAGGATGTGCTGGAAGATGATGCATTTGCTAGTTCCCCAATACCCCAGTTCATAGATTTTTTACAACTTTGCATGAAGAATGAATGCATTATTACTACCCAGCCACTTAACTCACACTTAATTCAATCAGATTAAAGAAATATGTAACTTCAAGAATTTTCTTATAAGAGCCGAAATAGGTAATACATATAGAAAAAAGCCATAGGTGGAAATGATAGATGGACTGCAAGAAAAATTATGCTCAAATTATTTTAACCTTAGAGTAAATTTAAATCAAAATATTTATCTGCCTCTTTCCTTTACTGAGCTGCTTTGCTTTCCTTTCATGAACAGGTTGCTGCTGATGTTTCATTTCTTATGCCTCACCCTACAAATTTTGGAGATAGTTTCTCCACTGAAAAGACTTCATCAGACTTCTTCCTGTAGAACATTAGCTCTCACAGACTAACTCCTTTGAAGTCTGCTAGTAGGCCCAGAATTTCCTTTCTTCTGTAAAAACTCTCAATTTCCTCATTAAACATGAGGGAAGATTCTCCTGTTTCTTAATTTAAAATAAATAAGATAATTAATTGATTGATTAATTGTTTTGATTCCTTAGAGTTGATGTAGTCTTTTTTTTTTTTTTTTTTTTAATTCAAGCACTGTTGTACTTGACTGCTTTATCAATATCTTTGTGATTTAGGAAGAGGTAGCATCATAGAAACATGGTTTGTGATGGAAGGGGCCTAAAAGATCATCTAGTTCCAACTAAATAAAACTTTTTCCTTTTTGTTCTTCCTTCTTTGGAAGTTTGTTTTCATATTTTTATGTGGAATGTGCCTCACAATGGACTCATATTTGTATTCCTGTATACCTTAACAAACACAGTCAATATAAAACCCTGAACAGAATACATGTATGTAGTTCATTGGCTGGTTCTTGACAGAGGTGAGAGAGACATGGTGGCAATTCACCCTCTTGTCTTATTATCAATTATACAAGTACCAGTTTTGATTTTTTATATATTATGTCACTTTAATTAAAAAAAAAAAAGTTTAACCAAGAAAAAATCTAAACGTACGAGAAGTAAAGAACTGTTTATTTCCTTTGGTGAATGTATGAAAAGAAATTAAACTCTAACAAGGTGGCATAATGAAATATTGAAATGACTCCCCAAAATAGAAATATTCCTAACTTCTTTTTTCTCCACACTTTAATTAAAACTTACATCTTTACACCAAAATCTTCCTTGTTCCAGTTCAGGTCAAAACTGGTTCAAGTTATTGTTTCACAGCAAGGCTGCGGCATGTGTCTTCCCAAAAATACCTGTCCTCTGAGTGTAATTTCACTGCGCCTGCTTATATTCCTTCCCTCCTTCTTGGTGCTGGATCTCCTCCTGATCCAGCTCACTGATTCATGGGCAGCCCCATAAATTTTGGCTAGGAGCAGCGAGGCATCCAGGAAACTTTAGGGTTTCCACAGTGGTGGCAGGAGAGTAGAGACATGGACAACCATTGACCTGGTGTCTTTAGGTGCATGCAGCATGGAAACAAGAGTTGGACTAGAGAAATTGTTCTTCCAGTAATGGGAAGAACACTCTCAGGTGGACTGGTTGCAGCAACGATGTGATCAGAGGTTTGATCGCCAAGGTTTTGCAGGAACCTTGGTGGGCACAGAGTGCACATCAGGGACGCAGGTCGGGGCTGATGCCAGAGCTTATCAGGACAGGCTTTAGAGCAGGGAGGAGGATACCTTTGGCAGTGCCAGGCAAGGAATGTGGGGTGTTTCAGTGCAACGTGGCTGCTTTCTGCTGCTTGAACTTTGAAGAAGTATCTATCCTTTCTGTTCTGGCCTTTTCCTGACTCTGGGAAGCACCTCACCACCTCAAATGGGAGCCCCACTGCCTCAAACGGCTGAGAGAGTTGGGGTTATTTAGCCTGGAGAACAGGAGGCTGAGGGGAGACCTCATTGCTCTCTACAACTACCTGAAAGGAGGCTGTGGAGAGGAGGGAGCTGGGCTCTTCTCCCAAGGGGCAAGGGACAGGACAAGAGGGAATGGCCTCAAGCTCCACCAAGGGAGGGTCAGGCTGAAGATTAGGAAAAAAATTTTCACAGAAAAGGTCACTGGGCAATGAAACAGGCTGCCCAGGGAGGTGGTTGAGTCACCTTCCCTGGAGGTGTTTAAGGCATGGGTGGATGACATGCAGAGGGACATGGTTTAATATTTGATAGGAATGGTTGGACTCAATGATCCGATGGGTCTTTTCCAACCTGGTGAGTCTATAATTCTATGATTAATCTTTCCTGTAAGTCTGTGCTCCCCATTTGTCCTTTTTTGCCTCTATGTTTTCCCAACTAAGATTTTAGCTTGAGATTCACTTCTGCAAATAACATCAGCATGGGAGCTGAAAACAAACGTTAGTACAACACACTTAAGTATCCAACAGATGAACATCATGCAGAATTTGCAGCTGACCCTTGGAAAACCAGGTTTAGGATGTACAGTCTTGGCTCTTCTTCAATCCAGGAAGAACTGAATCTGTTCAGCTACTTTGACAGGACCCTTCATGCCATCAGTACACAGCAACTGTTACAATAGTACATTTGTGTCCTGTATGAGGCAGCGTACCAAGAACAACAGAAAGCTCCTGTCCCCCAGAGATTTTGATTTTCAGAGGCTTCACTGGTTTTATGTTACTCATGCCTCTAGTATTTCTCTGCTTCTTGACAGCTGGTCTAAGGTTTGAATTTTGTTGACCTCAGAGATGTTTAGTCAAATCTGAACTGGGCTTAATCAGTATTTATCTAAACAATGACCTGGAAGCTGTTAGGCAGAGGAGGAGTAAATTTCCTTTTGTGTCATTTCCCTTCCTTCCTCTGGCACCGAACTTGCTGTCTTCATCACTTCACAAGAGCACTTCAAGCTCATTCTCTGTGTCCGGAGTTGTCAGTTGTTCCTTTCTCCTCATGAGAACTAGTCTGCTGGTAGACTGTATCTTTCTTATCACCTGTCCAAATTTATTAGAGTTCATGAAATATTCCTTAGTGTAGAGACATTCAAAATGTGCAATTTTAGTTCAGTTGATTATGTGTGAGATACGTGTCACAGTGGACTACCTATGCAAGGTGACTGTTTACCAGTGCACCTGCAGGAAATGTTATTTTCTATGGGTAGAGGTGCAGGCATCAAGAGATTAAGCTCTGCTGCTCCATCTCGTGGGAGGAACTGAGCACATCATGATGCAATCGTCAGGTGTAACAATTTTGTAGCCTGTTGTAACTGCTTTGAGTAAAGGGATAAACTCTTCATCTGCAGTGAGAGCTGTTCTCTGAAGATTTATTTTCATTTACATACCAGTTTTCCGTAACTCCACTTTCACATTCCTCAAGAAATGAAACTCTTTTTTTGCTCTTAGATTTAGGAAGTAAACAAGACCTATCATGTCTACTAGACACCAGTTAATGTGTAGTAGCTAAGAGTTGCTGTCTTGTAGCTCTTGTACCATTCAGACTCACTAATTCTGCATTATCCTATGTGCTAAATTCTCATCCTCTCCTCTGGAATCTGTTAAATCTGCATTTACTTAAAGCAATCACAGCTAAGTTATTTTCATGTCATTAATGGTTTTTTAATGTTGTTTCCCTCCCATTTATTTCTTAATCTTCATGTCCCTTACATCATAAAATAGATGTTGAGGTTGTGTGATTGACTGGCAATGACAGACCACCCAGCATTCTTTTGTGATGATTTTGTCAATAAAAATTTCGGTAACGTCCTCGTTTCACCCACATCAATCTGCACAGTCTTTCAATGACTATTTTTCCTTCAGAATCCAGATAAACATCAACATCTCAGTAGGCCATAGTTTCCCATATAATTTTGTTGGCTAACAAGTATCAAATAATTTTTGGTTTTGAGGAATTCTTAGCCTTACATTTAATGTAACAGTTAAAATAGTAAAGAAAAGTTATCCTTAGTAGGCTAAGGTGCAAAGTCTATTCACATAAACATATACATTTTACTTTTGACAAAATTCTACTTCCTCTGTTCCTTTTTAATATGCTATTTACATCTTCATAAAGATATACATATGCATCTATTCAGTTTAATGATAGTTTTAAAGGAAAATTGTGTGAAATCCTCAGGATTACCTTCAATATGATCTAGTGAAAGCATGGAAGATTAAGAGGAAATTTAGTCTGCTTTTTATATTCACCAGTCCTTCAAAAGGCAATCCTGATTCCATCAAATATGCCACGTAAGCAACTATTTCCCTTGAGGACTGCTAGTTTAGGTCCCTCACAATGCATTATTGAAAGAGGAAATCAGCTGAACAACTTCTATTACCTTAGTCTGGGTGGAATTCCATGAAAGTCAAACATGAATATTTTACTCAGGAAGGGCATGACAGTTGGATTTGCTTTAATTTATTTATGAGTTAAATTTCCAAGGCTTTTTAAGGTACATGTAGGCTTTTTGGGTCACACTCTGCTTTCATGACACCAGTATTCAGAATAACTGCATTATCTAAAGAGAGATCATGACATATTTACACATCTATGAATTAAATAAATATTATTGTTAAAAGTTTGAGTCTAGATTCCTTCACTTTTCTTTCTCACAGAAGCTGAGATTACATGGTTGTTTCAACTGTTAGATTCCTTAAGGACATTTAACACGACAGGGTCTGAATGTCCCTCCTTGTAAGCCACAGGGGAATAAAGACATCACAGACTTTGCATTTAGCCATGATCTACACTTTGTCTTGCCTCCTCACCAAATGAAAGCAAGGTCTACTTTCACTAATTAGGTATAACAAGGTATAACTGGAATTGCCCTCCAGTCCAAAAAGCTACCAGCATTTTTCTCATTTGTAGAGGAGTATGGGTTGATACCTGTGACTACCCCATGGCACATAGGAAGATCAATTTGGACTTGGTAATTGCAATGGCATTTGTAGTACAAATAAAGGGTAAATTTGAAACCAAGACTGAAGAACACCTGCTGAAAAAGAGCCCTAAACACCCCAAGCAGGCATTTCAGAGTAGAAAAATAGAAATACTCTGAGTGTCTTACCTATTTGGTGGTCCTTGATTTATCACTGAGTTTCTAAGGAGGAGGAATTGTCAAATTCTTAGATGTTAGTGAATGATTTATTAGGTGTCCAAAAGCAAACCTGCAAGCACAAAGGTATAAAGAAAACAGGCCTCAAATGGTCAGTCCAGATTTCCTGCCAAGGTAAAGACTGTTATATTCATTAGCGAATCTAGCAAAGAAAAACACTACAAATATCAAAACCACATCTGATCTTAAAGCTGTAAAGTTTAAGAAATTTCAAGATGGGTGAGTTGTTTAACATTTGCATTACCTGCATGACATTGTATAATCTCAGTGTCACACTTTTGAATGATAATGCCAAAGATCAAACCAACTACTTCGCCTCATGCTGGCTTTGCCAACCATTGCTAATTATGATGTTTGCCTTGTAGGACTTTTATGTGCTTGACATTCAAATGTCTTTTCCACTTGTAGCCTCAGCCGGTGTGACCCTAATTCAACAAGAAGGTATGAAGCATGAAATACTCCAGCTCTTCTCAGAGTCTTCTTGAAATTAGCTCTGTCCTTGAGGTGTCAGATTAACACTCCACTCAGAAGACAAATTGTTCATGGGCATACTGGACATATGAGAGCCATTAGATAGTTTTTTCCCATGTTTCCCTTTCTCTGTTTTCACCTGCCTGTGAGAGGTTGATGCAATTTTATCAGAAACCCTAAGTTGCCAGTAGGTTACTGAGCAAACAATAATAATATTCATGTTGTGGATTACTAGACATGCAATCCATCTACCCCATGTTGTGAGATCGCTAGATAATGTCTGTGAAGTGCTCTGAAATCCTTGGATGAAAAGTAGTATGGATGTGAAAAGCAGCACTGAAAGTACACTTAGAATTATAAATACGTGTGTGCTTAAGTGTGCATATATAGGTCTGTGCACATCTGTGTGCATGCTTGAGCATTTATACAGATGCATTCCTACATAAATTTAGAAACATTTTATTTACTAATCTGCAGCTTCTACATATCAGCACTATCCAGGAGACTTCTTGATACTTCTCTAGAACTATATTCAAGGCTTCCTTTTCTCATTAGTCAGTTTTTCCCAAGAAAAGCCTATCCAGGGCCTTTGCAGGAAAGACAGTGTTTTTCACCACATTTGCTGCAAAAAATTGAAAAAACAATCATTTCGAATAAATTAAAATATTCACTGAATAAAGATACGTATTGTGTCCTAGGATGTCCTTTCAAAAATCCTTCCTCTTAATTGCTTTCTTTTCTTCCATTCTATACCTCTCTGATGCATAACAATGAACTGATTATGTATCTGCTTAGTAGATCATATTCATGTATACACGTAGTAGTAATGGACACAACCTTTTTTTTTTGTAGACCTCCAGTGGTTTGAGGTTTCCTTGAGTTTTTTCTGCATTTCAGTATCTGTGACTGCTTATTATACTGACATGAATAAATCACAGTCTTGTTTCAGATAAGTATAATTAAGAACAAACTCCAACTGTGATATCTGTACATTTTACATTTCCATTGAATTAAAATTCAGTCTTCCTCATTCAGTTAAATAAATATCATTGTATCAGAGTTACAGAAAAGCAATGTAACAGAGCAAAATAACAAGATCCTTCTTATATGTAGGATATTTGTAATAGATTGACCTGGTTGTTTTCTGCTAATTTAGATTTTTTTAAAAAGACTTCAGAAACTAGGCATATGATGTGATTAGGAGATGACAACAAAGATTGCCACAGTTTGTTCCACTGCTAAAGAGTTTTCTTAAAGTTTTCTTCATTAAAAATCATTTGCAATTAATTTGCACTTGGTAAAGGTCCTGGAGCACTCTTTGCAGCCTTGCAATGCGTTTTGTCCTCCTCTCAATGTCAGTTGTAGGCAGTAACAGATGTTGCTATGTTTCTTTTGTATCAACTTTGTAAAGTACTCTCTCCTCCTTTGGGATGAAAAGCACTTTATTAATGTAAGCTTGTTGTTATTTCTTTATGAGTATCTTTGACAGTTCACTGCTGTTACCCATGGAACTTTGCCCTGGTAATAAAGCTGTTAGTAATACACAATTAGTCACCCTCAAGAAAGTGATACAGTATTTATTGGGAGATCACCAATGTTTACCGTTCCTGGTTCAGTGAGGTATTTTACCCATATAGTATTTCTGAAGAAAAACTGGATGGATGGTAAAAAGATGAATCTGAGCCTGCAGAGTGCAAGGTATAGACTTTGAGTTGATGTTAAGGAAAATAAAATTGTCTGTATTTTAGGTATGATATTCAGTGTGCTGTATTTTGGGACTTGCTCTACATGAATCTACATGATTCTTAGAATGGTTTGGGTTGGAAGGGACCTTAAAGATCATCTAGTTCCCACACTCCTGACATGAGCAGGGATATTCCACAGCCCAGGCTGCTTAAGACCCCATCCAACCTGGCCTTGAACACTTCCAGAGGGAGCAGACACGACTTCCCTGGGCAACCTGTGCCAGTGCCTCACCACATTCATTGTGAAAGAATTTCTTCCATATGTCTAATCTAATTCTTCTCCCTTCTAATTTAAAGCCATTCCCTCTCATCCTATTGCTACATGCCCTTGTGAAAAATCCCTCCCTAGCTCTGTTGTAGGCCCCCTTCAAGTACTGGAAGGCTACTATATGGTCTTTCCGGAGTCTTCTTTTCTCCAGTCTGAATAACCCCAGCTGTCTTAGCCTCTAATCACAGCAGAGGTGCTCCAGCCCTCTGATCATCTTCATGGTCCTATTCTGGACCCATTCCAACCACTCCTTATCATTCTTACGTTGGGAATTCCATAATTGGACACAGGACTCCAGGTGGGGTCTCACAAGAGTGGAGTAGAGGGGGAGAATCAAGTTCTTCAACCTGCTGACAACACTTCTTTTGATGCAGCCCTTGTGGGCTGTGAGTGCACATTTCCAACTCATGTTGGGTTTCTCATCAATCAGCATTTTTATATGATGGAATTAGTGAATGAAAAATAAGCATGTATTTGTAATACAAATTATATGCATCATTTATACACAAACTCTTAAACTTGTGAAAATGTGACTCTGTTCTCTCAGTAAATAATGCCGGGATGAGGTAGGAAAATGAGACCATATGAACATTCATAATTAATTGTATGTTAATGTTGAAGGTTACAGCCCTTAATCCCAGATTTGTATGTTTTGGTGCTTCATCAGATACTTAAAGAGCTGAAGAACAAAGTGGTATGTAACAAACATTTATTGTCAAACTTCATCCTTCTGTCTTCTCAAACTATACAAAGTCTTTTAAATGCTTTTATGAATTGTGCTCTCATTTTACCTTTATACTCCAAGCATAGATGGGATATCAATATTCTATACGTTTTAAAACAGATGCAAAACCAGGCATACAAAAGGATGGTGTCTGGCCCAAAGCATGTACTGGTCGAAACAACAACAAAAAGAAAGATAAGAGGAAAAAAATTAAGAATGAAAAGTTTTNTCCAACTCATGTTGGGTTTCTCATCAATCAGCATTTTTATATGATGGAATTAGTGAATGAAAAATAAGCATGTATTTGTAATACAAATTATATGCATCATTTATACACAAACTCTTAAACTTGTGAAAATGTGACTCTGTTCTCTCAGTAAATAATGCCGGGATGAGGTAGGAAAATGAGACCATATGAACATTCATAATTAATTGTATGTTAATGTTGAAGGTTACAGCCCTTAATCCCAGATTTGTATGTTTTGGTGCTTCATCAGATACTTAAAGAGCTGAAGAACAAAGTGGTATGTAACAAACATTTATTGTCAAACTTCATCCTTCTGTCTTCTCAAACTATACAAAGTCTTTTAAATGCTTTTATGAATTGTGCTCTCATTTTACCTTTATACACCAAGCATAGATGGGATATCAATATTCTATACGTTTTAAAACAGATGCAAAACCAGGCATACAAAAGGATGGTGTCTGGCCCAAAGCATGTACTGGTCGAAACAACAACAAAAAGAAAGATAAGAGGAAAAAAATTAAGAATGAAAAGTTTTAATAAGCATGAAAGTCATGTTTTTAATAGGGAATTTGAACAGGGGAAAATGACAGTATTTCCTCTCATTATAAGTAAATGAAGAAGCAGCATGAGGGGGAAGTAAGAAAGTGTTTGTCTGAAAATACAACACACCGACAGAGTAAATAACGTACCATAAGCCTGTCAAAGTCTGTTACCAAATTCTTGGTAGTTAATGACATCATCATCTGTTCTCATTTCAATTATTTCTTCATAAACCATGCACGCAAACTCTTGTGCTTTTCCTTCTAAATGGATAATAATGAAGAAATACCTTTTTACTGAAGTACAAGTTTGCTTTACATCCTACATAATTGACTTCTTCCACTAGGAAAGCTTTTTCGAATACTAACTGCAACATAGTCTTGCTGATTTTAGCCTATTGTTCTTAGGCTTTTGGAAGATGAACATCCCAGGGATTTGTGAAAGAAATATACGCACATGTTTTCAATAGAAACTGGAAATAGAAAAGGGTGCGATAAACAGGAAAAGCTTGAAAAATACTGACATGAATAAATCACAGTCTTGTTTCAGATAAGTATAATTAAGAACAAACTCCAACTGTGATATCTGTACATTTTACATTTCCGTTGAATTAAAATTCAGTCTTCCACATTCAGTTAAGTAAATATCATTGTATCAGAGTTACAGAAATGCAATATAACAGAGCAAAATAACAAGAAACCTATTATTTGTTTTAAAATTTCTCCAAGGATTTTTTGTTGCCAAATTCTATAAGTTATTATATAATTCAATTCCTTCTGAAGCATCTAACCAACAAAAAGACCCAGTCTGCCTGAATATGAATCTTTATCATTATTCAGGCATTATTAGATGTCAGCATAGAAGATTTAAAAAACTGTATTGTGAGTGATAATACAAGAAGACTGTCTAAAGTAAAGTGTATTTGTTCTGTTGTCTCTGTTGCATATAATTTTCCAACAGCTTTATCACAAACCAGTGGAAAGTACCAATCTTTACTTTTTTTTTTTTTTATAGCTAGGATGGGTCTTTCTTGGAATAGACTTCTGATAGGCTTATTCTTTACTTAATTTTTAATTAAGTCCATGGCAACTGATGTCACTCCATATAATGTAGCCTTTTAAAATTCTCTTCACCTTCTTAAAACTACAGATCTAAAATGTCTTAAGACTGATGTCATGGAGAAATGTTTAAACAAAAGTGTGTAATACTTGCAGATTCATTTCTATAAACCAAGTCTACTTCCAGCAGTTTCCCTTTGCAATTAAAGCTGAAGTTTTAGAATATTAAAGTTTTCTAGTTAAGACGCTACTGTCTGGAAAGATTACCTTTATGGTTAAAAGATTTTTTGCAAAGTCATCTAAGACTTGAGTGGTGGATTGGGACTTGCCATGTAATGCTATTTAAGAAAAGCCCTGATAAAGAATTACAGTAGGGAGTTGTACATTTAAAACTGAAAATTCAGTCCAAGAGAAACAGGAACAATACTTTACTAAATTTCATCACTTATTTAATAGTAGTTTCTTCAAGTCTGAAATACAAGACCGTTAAAGGAAAGGGGAAAAAAATCTGAACTGGACGAGATATATTTGTTGTGGATTTGCACTGATATCATCTCTTTTTTTTGCCAGAATAGAATAAAAATATGACTCTATTGTTTAATTCTACTAAGAGAACTACACAGAAAAGACGAGTTAATATCTCTTTCTATCTGAACAATGAAGAGAAAACCATAAATTAATTGTGTTAGAAAGAAATGGCAGCTGATATTGCTCAAAAAAAATCATTCTTAGCATTGAAAGATGATTCTGCTGAGAGATTTGCTTGTTCATTTGTTCTGAGATCAGGTATAATGAAGATATGCAATACTTCATGTCTCCCTGGCCCAGTAGAAATTAAAACAAGAGGAATTCTTCCTGTCTCATTGGTATTCAGACCTAGACCTGTACAAAATCGTGTCAATTACTTAGTAAACTTCAGCTAAAATATCTGCTAACAAATGTAGGATGTAATGGAATTCATAGCAGAGTAACTTTCCATCTCTTGGATAAAAAACTGAAGTACAGAGAGAGAAAGAAACAGTAGCAATCATGCTTCATATTGACTGCATTATAATAGAAACAAGACACATCAGCGCCATGGAAGCATGGATATTTTCAGGGTATAATTGGCTGCTTAAATATATCAATAAAACTCCTTTTATACATATAACCTTCCTTCTTTTCTTATACTTCTGTTTTCTTCTTCCATTAAATCAGCAATTTTTTTCTCTTTTTGTCACCTGCATCCACTAGACTTCACAGTGTGACTGTTCCTAGTAGCTGAAAATGGATGGTTAAAGCTAAGCTGGAGGGGTGTCATACATCAGCAAGTAACACAGCTAACGTTTTTGGTAAGAGGCAAGGGAACTGATGCTAGCCTATGCGAGGAAATAGTCCCCATTTTTACTGTAATTCAGTTAACTAGTGGACCCTGGAGAAGTGAAATTGCATAGCAAAATTTGCCTCCCAAAATCATGTAGGTATATACATCTCGCTGGAAAGCTTTCTGGGTTTTTTTTTTTTANAAGATGATTCTGCTGAGAGATTTGCTTGTTCATTTGTTCTGAGATCAGGTATAATGAAGATATGCAATACTTCATGTCTCCCTGGCCCAGTAGAAATTAAAACAAGAGGAATTCTTCATGTCTCATTGGTATTCAGACCTAGACCTGTACAAAATCATGTCAATTACTTAGTAAACTTCAGCTAAAATATCTGCTAACAAATGTAGGATGTAATGGAATTCATAGCAGAGTAACTTTCCATCTCTTGGATAAAAAGTTGAAGTACAGAGAGAGAAAAAAACCAGTAACAATCATGCTTCATATTTGACTGCATTATAATATAAACAAGACACATCAGTGCCATGGAAGCATGGATGTTTTCAGGGTATAACTGGCTGTTTAAATATATCAATAAAACTCCTTNTTAGCCATGTCATTCAAATGAGAAATACTTGCAGATCATAAAATCACCGAATCATAGAATGGTTTAATTTGGAAGGAACCTTAAAGATCATCTAGAACCAACTCCAACCCTCCCACCATGACCAGGAACACCTTCCATTAGATTAGGTTGCTCGAAGCTTCATCCATCCTGGTACTGAACACCTCCAGGGATGGAACATCCATGACTTCTCTGGGCAATCTGTTCTAGTGCCTCACCACCCTCACAGTGAAAAACTTCTTCCTAATACCTAATCTAAATCTATTCTTTTCCAGATTAAAACCATTGCCCTTCATAAAATCACTGTACTCCTTGGCAAGGGTCCCTCCCCATATTTCCTGTGTTTCCTGCTACCTTATATTTCATGACCAAGAATTAAATGCAAGACACAGTGTTATGCAGAACAAAATGCCTCCCAAACACCAATCTGGCAAAATAAATGGAAAGAAATAGGAGGCTAGACCATGATACACCTCTGTTTGTGTTAAAGAATCATCTTCATAAAGAATACACAAAAACACACACACACAGAGGCACACACCAATAAACTCCCACCCATAGCTTCTGATGCCAAGCATTAATAAGTTATTTAAAAGACCACACATTTTGGTGTGCATTGTTGAAATATTCTCTTGGAGTCAGCCTGCTTGTACTTAAATTGCTTAAACACAGTATGGTTTCTGGATGAAGCAGAAATACATGAGAAATTGCATAGAAGCAAGAGACACATTGGGACAGAACTGCAAGTACAGAAGTGGCAATCAGAAACATATTACATCTTCTCATCATCAGATTTTATGAACTATATTTCAGTATCTGAGTAACTGACCTGCAAACATAATAAATGTAAATATGTTCTCCTAACTTAAAGAAATAAAAATACACTACCTAAAGAGCAAAAATGGTTAAAAAGTTCATCTTAGTGCTTCTTTTACTTTCCTTTAGCTGAATGCTTTTCAATAGCTTAGGTTTGTTAGATAATGATGTATCACAAAAAACTTCTGAGTTTCAATTGCGATAGTATCTGTTTATCTTTCTTTCTGCTGAGAGAAATAGAATGAGTGCAAACTTCTCACCAGGTAAAAAAGGCTGTGTTAATGAGTTAACTTTTCTCCTGTGTCTGCTTTTGCAAACAGAAACAGCAGTGGTATAGGTGGATCAAATGGAAGGATGAATAAACAGTCTAAGACAATCAAAATGAAAGGATGATCACACCTGCCATGTAAGGACAAACAAAATACACAGATAAGTTGAACTCTAATTATTTTATCAATACCTTAAAAAGTATGCCAAAATATCTGCATGTCTGTACTTCTTAATTCATTCCTTATGCTTTACAGCTTCTGAACCATACATTCCTGATCAGCAGCCTGATCTAGTGGGAGATGTCCCTGCCCATGGCAGGGGGATTGATACTGGATGATTTTTAAGATCCCTTCCAACAAAAACCATTCTATGATTCAATGATTCCACTGTCACCCAAGTTGCTTCCTAAAGTAGTGAACATACCTTCACAACACTTGAAGTACTTTAACAGTGGAGATATAAGCTGTTAAGAAACCTATTGGACAGAAATTTAAGAAATAGACTAATAATTTCTGTGTCATGATGTTTTTCAAAAGCCTTTCAAAGAAAAGACTCTTGACGATATTTCATTTGTAATCAAGGAATTTTTTCCCTACCTACAATAAGTTCTTTTGGCAGTATCATGTACTAAGCTAACCTGAGTATGACTAAACTGCCTAACAACTACATTCTTCCCTTTGACAGGTTGAATGAGGGACTCACTCTGAAACTGAAATTCAGTTCTTCTCATTAAAGATTGTATTAGTGTCTAAAAAACAGTCAACCACACAACATTTGATTTTTATTACTACTTATTTGCATATAGCCTAGCAAAAGTAAATTCTCTCTTGAAGTAGAAATCAAATTTTAGATCTCAAATAAATCCCCATGACATTCAATGAGGTGTCCTGTGAACTTTAGAAGAAATTTCACTAAAATAATTTAAGCAAATTGCAGATGAGTTCCCACATGTGTCTTGAACTCATCTGTCATTCATTGTAACACGAATAAATGAAGACATTCATCACAAAGCACGCAACAGAAATTGTGTTCTCCTATTGATATAATTAAATACTCATAGAGGGCTAAATACATAATAGCTTCCAGACCTTTTATTTCATGCCAAAATTCAATGGCTCCATCCTCATATGTTCCTAGTCAGAATCATTGTGAAACCTCTCCAGTTTCTAAACATTTATTGCTAGTGCAGTAATAATAAACATCTTGCATTTATAAAATGTAATGTTGCCTAGAATTTTTCATTTTTCAAGAATGCAGATCACACTATCTAATGGCTCTCATATGTCCAGTATGCCCATGAACAATTTGTCTTCTGAGTGGAGTGTTAATCTGACACCTCAAGGACAGAGCTAATTTCAAGAAGACTCCGAGAAGAGCTGGAGTATTTCANACATCTTGCATTTATAAAATGTAATGTTGCCTAGAATTTTTCATTTTTCAAGAATGCAGATCACACTATCTAATGGCTCTCATATGTCCAGTATGCCCATGAACAATTTGTCTTCTGAGTGGAGTGTTAATCTGACACCTCAAGGACAGAGCTAGTTTCAAGAAGACTCCGAGAAGAGCTGGAGTATTTCATGTGTTGCAATAACTGAGGTCCAAATATACTTATTTTTTGATTACTCAAAGCTCAGGATTATATTTCTTTTGCTTTTCAGTGTTTTGTTCAGAGGGGAATTATTACAGATGCCAGGAGATTTATTTTTTCCTTTGGTTTTGGGTGTATGCCAAAAATAATTAAGATAATTTTGTATCTAATAATGACATTTATTGTACAGTACTGAACAGGATCTATGGAAGGATATGCAGTAAATTTGCTATATTTCTAATATGCTTGGAGACACAAAAAGTGATAAAACCAATTCAAGCCTTTGAACACAATCTGTCTCCTGCATAAAGCTGAAGATCAAGACCTGTTCTATCCTAAATATCTTCCTCTTCCAGATGAATGACGACTGGTAAAGGGTGATAGCAGTGTTCCCACCTAGCTTCTATTGTCCTTCATGAAACTTGTTCCTCCAATTTCTGCAAGAATTATGCTGACTTGATCAAAAATCTGTCTATAAAAAGTTTTCGTCTGTCCCTACTGAGTTTGAATCAAATATTCTTGTTTTTTCAAAACTATTTTTTCAATAATGACATTAAGCAGAAGAATTAAATGTGCTTAATTTTCTAAACAAAAAATAATAGAAATTAAATTGAGATGTAATGAGAATTAAACTCAGGTAAATAGAAAAAAAATACTCTTTTCTTCTAGTGTTTCAAAATTACATTGAATGATGAAAGGTTTCTCTCGGCTTGTTTGCATGTGATAGCTTGCTTTGAATAGGGCCATAAAATTACCTGGAAAACAATTCAGCTGGTGGTGAAAGAATTGAATCTGTTAATTCACACTGCTTCCTGACAACAATAGAGTATTTTGTATTAGAAAATTGGTGACCAAACCCTAGAATTATTTGTATTACAGTTAGATATTTCACTGGCTGTGGAGCTGTTTAATTCAACCTTAGATACCCTCATTTTGAATGAAGATACTGTGGCTTATTGTTGACTATCTGGTTTGGGATGAGATGAACCATATGCCAAAACTGCCTATTTCTCCTCATTGACTGTGAAGTGAACCTGAAGTGACTATCTAAGATGTAGATGTTTGCATGATGTTTCTTTGTCTCTCCTCAGTGATGGCAGCAGTAAACTTGTGACAGGTACTGACTGTATTTGCGTGTTCCAACAGAGATAAGTTATCCTTATGGACCTTTCCTATATATGACTAATTTCTAGATTGAAAGAGAGAGGAAATCCAAATGGTGTTTCATTTGTGAGTTATACAGAGCTTTTGTCTTGCTTAGAATACAGAAGATTCATCTTTTGCACTAGGGAAATCTCTATTCTGACAGGGAAACTTGGATATTAGATACTATCACACAGTCCTTTGAAGGGGAATGTTATCTTTCCAGTATGTAGTTTTATTCACAGCTTTATCATTTATTTACATTCTTTTTTTCTAGACTTCAGTGCCACTGCTAGCATAGCAGAAAATAGATGGATGGAGTATAACTGGGGAAATCTTGCTTTTTATGAGCTGGTCAGTTTGCTTTATGAGGTTGACACAATTAATATTTTAGATGTTGGGCTTTGGTCATGCAGAAGACAAAAGAAGTTTTCTTCATTTTCACCAGATCATGCATTAGTTTATCAATGGACCTCCAGTGCTGAATTTCTAAAATCTATAGATCAGTGAGACATAGACACGTAAAGGCTGAAGTTCCTGTGGAAAACAAGAGTTGTACTGTGATAATCAGGTCATTTACTTGTGGTTTAAAGTGTTAATCAAAATAAATTCTCAGTAATTGTTCTATGAAAGAGCTAGAAAACAATTTAGATCTCAGATCCTAGCTCTAGGATTTCAATGGCAAAATTATGTTCCTACTTGACTGGCAAATGTGTATTCTTAAAACATTTCAAAACACTACATGTTTCATGCCTTGGATTTGTCATTTCATTTGATCATAATTTTCTTGACAAGAATGCTATTGTCTGGCTGAGAAAAACAGTATTTATTTGAAGTTCATATTTTGCTGTTACAAAAGAGTGATTTGATCTTAAAATTCCATTCATGTATAGTTTTTTTCCCCAGACTCAATAGAATCCAGAAATCTGTACTCACTTGGACTTTGAGTTTGTAATTCACATAGCTTTAATGAAAGTAAATAGACTTTAATCTTATGGCTACAATGTAATGACTCCTTTCAATAAAATTATGAGGGTTGCAATCAAATACATTATCAAACCTTTTTGCAGTGATGTGTTCAATCACATGTTCATTCTAATTTTATTTATCTAGGTGCAGAGGTATTTATTTGTCTCTCTTATTCTTTTCTTGAAAAGTATTTTTTTGTCTGATAGTTCTTTGACTTTAAGAGGTTTTGGTACCAAATCATACTTGAAAACAACATAGAGCATGCACAGCTGAGACTGAAACTCTCTTAAGGAGTTGCATAAATGTACCCACGGTAACTGAAGCACTTGGAAAAATTTCAAGTATCACTTCTAAATCACACTCTGATACCATTTATACTCGTGATTCTTGGAATAACTTTTACTTGTTATGATCCAACATGACTGACAAGTGATATCTTGGCTATTCTTGAGTCTCAGGAAGGGAATGTACACAGGATGATTAGATGCTCAAGGGATAATTATATACATTTTTTTCTTGACATAAGGAGGAGCCAATTGATTCTCATCAGTTTAAAATAATTACAACTGAGGTTTGTTCTTCAAGTAGTTTCATTCTGGGCTGTGGCTGAGAAATGATTTGCAGTGATCTGTCTCAGTAGGGACATCTGGTCACTGGGACCGGCTACAACAGACTGGGCTAAGTGGAATGTAGATTACCTTGAATTGCAAACTTTTTCCCTCAATTCAGCATTAGAGATGTATCATCTCTGTGAAATCCCTAACTTTTTTATCACACATGAAAAATCCTTTTTATAAACCAAGACTAGCCAGCTACAATATCATCAGGAGGTTTTTGTTTATTTTATACACCATTAATTGCTATACCTTTGTAGAGAATTCTTGACCAAATGCTGAACAGCAAAACTGGCAGCCAGTGATGTGTCATGTTGAATAGAAACGTCGCTCCTTATGCTCACTTACTTTCCTGATTTAACACAGTATTGCAAGTGATTTAAACAGATGTCGTTTCTGATTCTCCTTATTGAAGAGGAAAAAGAAGGATTTGCCTAACTTTCCAGAAATTATAGTAAAAAAACCCAGGAGGTTTTAAAAATGAAATTTTCAAGTCTGATAAACTTTCTGGTAATCCTTTCTGATGCATTTCTGGAGGTATAAAGCTATGAAAATTTTAAGTAAGATGCCATATTGTCATTTCTAGCAAATTTTTGAACATGACGATTAGCACAAAAGCCAGAAAGTTCTTTTTGCTGGTACACTAATTCTAGAGTCAAAGAATTTACATCAAGAGCAAATGTCACATACTGCATACTAACTGAAAGACGTTTTGATGAGATGTATTGATATATTCTACAACTATATACTTATGAATCTTCCGGAGAAACACAGATCATTACCCAAACAACTGAAAAACTGCACTTAGAATGCATATATATGGTTACAGTTAAAAAGCTGTTTGAAATCTTCTAATTTCTGGAACACAAATTCAGACATTTTCTCTGTATTGGAAAACTTACAGACAGCAGGAGTTCCAAGCACTCTTCACACTTAAAGCTACTGTATTTCATTTACCCTCATTATTTTCAATTACATGGCATTAAAGGGATTTCCAGCATGACACATGGGAAAAAATGGACACAGCTCCTATAACTTGTGAGTGTATAAAGGGCACATAAGTGCTATTTGCCTGGACGTCACATTACAAAGCCTGATGTTGGTTAGATCTCTTCTGATCTGAATGGTTGGTAAGCTTCAGAATTACCTTCCATTTCTCATCTGTTTCTGTTTCTGTTAAAATTTGCTGATGTATTTGCACAATTCCAAAATGTATCTTGTTATTTTGATCCATTGCTCTATAATTTACATGAATATGGAACAGAAAGGAGCTTCAATCAACAAGTGGGATCAAAATAGCCATGAAAACCTGGATCCAGATGCTCTCCACTCTATTGTTGTAAAATAAACTTTTCAATGTACAATTTGTCTCTAGATTTAAATCTTTATGTCTTTAGATCCATCTTTTATTATCTTACAGGTAAGTCAACTGGTAAAACATCAGGATTTGCTCTGGAAGACGACATATACAGAAGTTCTGCACAAGGCTTGTACATGACCTAAAGGCTTCTGTGATGTATTGGACCCAACTTTCTACAGTTATGAGTCTGTGCTGAAAGTAAGTTAAGCTTGTTAATAATTCACACCATGTGGACTAAAAGTTCCTTAAAATAATAAAGCACTCTCGTCTCAGTTTTGTAATATGAACAGGGATAGAAGCAGCTGCAAATAAGCAAATATGTTTCTAATTGTGACCTTTAGCAATAAGTAAAAAGCAGATGAGTCAAACCACTAATGAAACCAGTGTATTTTGGAACAATGAGCAGCTTTTATGTTAGTTTTCTGTATGTGTTGATTCAATTATGAGTTCATCAAGGTTTTCTTCTGAATACTTACTTGTGATTTTCTGTGGTCAAGTAATCTCAAGTTACTCTGCATTTAGATCAATATCACAGGTAAAACTGATTAATTCTTAAGTCTGGAATTAAATCAACCTGTCTGTCTCTCTTTGTTGCATCATTGCATTTATGTATGACTATGAGGGCTTGCAGATCTTGGCTACTGACTCAGTACCCTAGAATTCACATGTTTCTGGAAAAGCCAAGGCTTGCACCCTCTGTAACTTTTAAGATACTGATTATTTTAGTGCAGTAATACTTGAGAATTAAAAAAATAAAGACAAACAAAACAAAAAAAACCCCAACCACTTATGTTGAGTGTGTGTATATATAAGTATATACATATATATATATGAGTATATGCATATATACATACACATACTTACATGTCTACATATATAAATACTGATACCCTCAAAAAAGAAAAGCAGCACAAGCATTGATGGAAGACTGCTGACTCATTCCTGCCAAACTCTTGTGTTGGCAAGTTAGTATTTTCTAAGGTGTTTTCAGAGGGTTTCTAGGTAGAAGGCCAAACTATATTACAAGCTATAGGCACAGCTCCTAAAAATTTCAGCATGAGCTTGATGTGTCTATCTACATGTTTAGGGAGAATGAAGGAATAAAAGTGCTGGAATTCTGTAATTTACTTTTGTTGCACATGTAGCCCTCCTGCCAGGTGTCAGTGGTAGTAACCAGGGCTGGGTTCAATAACATGTCTAGGGGTCTCCTTCTAAAATAAATATGAATGGTGGCTTGGTCCCCCACCTGAAACATCAACATTTAGGAATTTAATAATCTAACCTTTTACAGGTGTTCCTTCTCCCCTTGCAAGCACGCAGGAGTTCTGAGACTATGAAACCACAAATATATTTTATTTGGGAAAATACAATAAATATATGGTTTCAAAAAGCAACAAAAACCCACACAGTGTGCTGGGGATAAGACCAGCTTCGCAATTCCATTTATTAGTCACACAGCTCTTTATGGTGTAGCAATCTTTCTACAGGCAAAATATCCCAACATCAGCTGGGCCCTTCAGATGACTTTACTATACAGCTTTTTTTTTCCCCCCTTTGTAAGGTCTGCACTACTTCAACCGTGCTACCACTTTTTGTTTCTTTCCCCTTCCCTTCCCCAAGTTTTTGATAATTTCTGCTGAGTTTTTTAAAATCTTCATTAATTCTCTGAAAAATGGGCAATCATAGTATTAAACCTGTCGCTGTGTGCTACAGTGGGAAATCTAGAATAAAACAGCAGTGAAAAAAGAAAAATAAAACACAATTATTTTGAGAATCTAGGAATATCAGTCAAGAAAGGATAAAAAAACCTTCAGTTAGAATCATAGACTCATAGAACAACCAGGTTGGAAGAGACCCACTGGATCATCGAGTCCAACCATTCCTATCAAAACACTAAACCATGCCCCTCAGGACCTTGTCTACTCGTGACTTAAACACCTCCATGGAAGGTGAATCAACCACCTCCCTNCCTGTCCCCTGTCACTTGGCAGAAGAGGCCAGCACCCTTCCTCTTTACAACCTCCTTTCAGGCAGTTGTAGAGAGCAATGAGGTCTCCCCTCAGCCTCCTCTTCTCCAGGATAAACAACCCCAGCTCTCTCAGCCATTCCTCATAAGGCCTGTTCTCCTGTTCTAGACACATATTCTAACGCACAAAAGGGAAATTAATCAGACTTACACACATGCAGGAATTCATAATGTGACATGATGGCCTAGGTAAATGTGATATTGGTCTTCCTGTATAGCAACATATCAACATGTCACAAGGACATGATAGTCCTTCAATATAAATGATTACACTACAGCACAGGGATTGTTCAAAATTATGTAGACAGATTGGAAAGGACTTCACAGATGTGAAAGAAAATATATGGGGCCAGATGTTGATTAATGAAGTTTGCACTTACGTTGTCTCACTTTAAAAATTAAATCCATACACATAGAGCCTAAGCGAATAAATATGAGGGGCAAAGAATTATTGTTTTCTGAAATACAGGAAAGCATGTTTAAATGTGAGTTAGAAGGGACTTTAAGATAAGACAAACAGCAGAGAATAATACTTAGAGAAAACCTGTCTCCTGTGTGAGATGAAAGGAGCTTTTTCACCTGGGGTACTTAGAACATAGTTAGCTGAAGGGGAGTCATCTCACATCCCTGTGGTATTGAGTCTGGGATTTTGGGGCCAAAATTTCATTCAGTGTAAGAATAATACTATTGATCATAGGCATTGTTTTGGGAACTTGGTATTTTTTCAAGAAGACCTGGAATGACTTTACTGCAAGCTGAAATTTTCCCACCCTTTTATCACCCTTGTATGACATTGAATTAACTGTCAGTGTGGAAACAGTAGCTCCATTATTTATTATGGATTTTCTTTAATTTATATCCATTTTATCAGCTAATAGGAGTGACTGAGTTGCCATGTAAACTGTAATGCTGGTACAGAAGTTGACAACACTGCCTGTTATCAGCTCTTATTTTTAAAGCTACAGGCAAATGGCTGGGCTGTGGAACTGGCCTTGGCCTGAGATAATGCTCACTGAACAGAGCAAGTAAAACTGCTAGATGTGACATGAGAAATCACTGGACATAACAATTTAAGAAGTTCACAAAAGTAACAGACAGTGCTTCAAGGAATAGCTGGATTTCACAGATGATTAAAGGGGAACCAGCTTTCAGAGATAATTAATAGCTGGTTTAGGTACTAATCAAGTTTTTGGGGAGTACTCCAAATCTGTTCTTATAACCATAACACTAGAACTTAATCTGCTTTCATGGTCAGGATGCCTGGGTTGTTAGAGGAGGGACATAGTCAAATGGTTGTCACCAAGATGGTGCCCATATCAGTCCTAACAGAACTGACTTCTACTTATTACTTTCTAACACTGATTAGTCAGTATAGCACAGAACTAAGTTAAAGCTGTGTCTTTTCTTCTTACAATGAAAACACGTCCCAAACATGAGTCAGAAGCCACAATCAAGTAGAGTGATTCCACTCTAATTTCAGAACATCCTTAAGGATACAGAATTTCATCTGATTTGTGTAAAAAAAGTATTAAAAACATTTATAAGTTTTTTTTGTCTACAGAAAGGTGCCAGCAGGTGCAATAGTAGTAAGAACGATAAAAATTACAATAGTAAGAATTGTAGTAAGAACAATGGGAATGGGAATGGGAATAGGAATAGTAGTAGCAATAGTAATAAACTGAAGCATTAACCACCAGTAACCACATAAATATAGAGAAGAATTTGCAAAAACACAGTAGTTCAGAGGAAAGAAATAAAAGGGTTAAATCACTGGGAGAGTAGTGAGCCTCATTTGATCATGCTTGTCTTTCATCAACGTCCATCAACAACTTAATCTGTAAGGCTAAGCTCCATATCCACATTTGCACCTCACTTAGCTATTATGCTGCTCTAGAAAGCCTAGTTAAGTGGAGTAAGGCTGTCAAAGAAGTTTTTATGCAACTGACTGACATTTATACCTAGTATGTCCCATGGGCTTTATAAAGAACACTGTTTAGTGCCAGTAATGTTACATCTATGATCGTGGTGGGTTAACATGATACAGCCATGGAAGAAAGGGAAATAGATTAAACCACAACTTTGGAAACTAATTCTTATTTTTCTGGAAAGAAAAATTTTGTCCTGGATTATCCTGGAGAGGATCAATTGACCTGTTTTTTATTTTCTTCTCTTTTTCCTTTAAAAAAAAATGTGCTGAGTTCTTTAGCTTCCATCTGAAACCACATCAGAGCTGAGCAGAAGCAACCTTTTTATCAAAATTTGATCTTAAGCAATCAAGGGAGATATCTGAATTACTGATCAGAGCTACTTGACTGCTCAGCATAACAGATTTCTCTGTCTTCCATTTTGTAGATCTTGGCCTTCATCCAGCTTCAAAGTAAACCATCCTGAAGTGCTTCTTTTGTTCTTCTTTTCTTTTTTCATTGTTATGAAAACACAAACTGTATTAATTTACAGTAAGAATCATGGCGTTATTTTAGAATTACCTCCTCATTCCTGCATCTGCATTCTGAAAGTCATGCCAGTAACAGGGATAATGCAAAGCCCTTGATATCTGTGAGGATCTTTCCACTGAATGCATTAAGCCTTAAATCAATCCCATTGGAAAAGGTGCATGTCTTTACGCATTTATGCCTAGTCATAGTTTCCTAAATGCTGCCTTTGCTTTTGAAAATATGTCAGAAGGCTGGCTTAGAGGTGGAGGTTTGTCTGGATGCCATTCTGTTACAGACAAAGCCAGAAAATCCTGAATGAGCTCCAGGAAGAGAGAAATTTGCCAAGACACTAGCTGAAGCAGGAGGTTCCAATTTGTTTGGACACTGTAATATGTGCATGAGAGCTTCTGAGGGAGCAGGGAGAAGAGAAAAAAGCACAAGACACTCTAGGATGAGTGAATGTAATGTGTACTCTTATCAACTTGAATATTTTAACTCCACTAAACTACGGAAGAGATCTTTTCAAAAAAAGTACAGACTGTGTGGGTAGCAATGAACTGTCATTGAGCTGGAGTCAGCTTTTGTGTATCTTCATAGCCTGTTTTCAAGAAGAGAAGGCAGGGGAATTTATACCCTATAACAGAAAATCAATCAATCTGGAGCTGACTGAGCTATATAGCTATGTCTGGATAGTTCAGAGATGGATAATTACAACTTAATGAATTTTTGCCTAAAAGTAGATTTTGAGACTGTGGAAGTTACATTGATGCAGTACCCTGTGGAGTTAAGGCAGAAGCAGTGATATTAAACAGTACTGATCCCAATACAGACCCCTAAGGGACACCACTTATCCACCTGGACATTGACCACTACCCTCTGAATGTGATCATCCGGCTAGTTTCTCATCCATTGAACAGTCCACCATCAAATCCATATGTCTTCAATTCAGGGAGAAGGATGCTGTGGGGGGCCATACCAAAGGCCTTACAGAAGTCCAGATAGACAACATCTGTAGTTCTTCCAGTTTTCTGTCTGTTCTTTTCATATTTCCCTGGAATCATCATCTGCGGACTAATACATGTAGGTATTAGAAGTATTTCTGTGAGTGTTATGTATAATACAGAGCCAAGAAAGCTGTGCTTTATTTGTTCTGGACCCTCTGAAAGCTAAGCTCCTGCTCTGAAAATCTTTCAAAGAAAGAATTATGGCTAAACAAGTCTGGTGAGTTCTGTTTATCATGGATGCACTGCTGCAGTGGTGCAGGAAAACAGGAAGGGTTGAGGAGGGTGAGTTGGCCACATCTGCTGTACAAAAGCATGTAACTAACTCTGTGACTGGACATTGATTTAAACTCTGAGTTACCAAATTCAGTGTTTAGGAATGTGAAGTGAATAAACAAGGATATTGCTCTCTTGGCTACACACATACACCACAAAAGGAGTTTAAATTCGCTGTTCTATCACTTAGAAATAAAACTGTGAAGATATCTCAGTTTTGCTTAGAAGTAATTGAAGGAGCAGGCAGAATATAGCAAACTATTGGGAAAGAATAAAGAGGAGCCTGGAAGCATCCTAAATCTCTGATGTTCTTGGGTTGGAACAACACTTTCTCCACTGCAAAGGAGGTCTCAAGTAAAATTAAGATAAGTATAGGAAAAAAATAGAAGGAATGAGCACAGATAGTAAAAGGTAAATATAAGTAAATAAATCTAGCAATGACATCTCTATTTGTGTGGAAAAGTCNAAGAACTTAGAAGAAAAAGTGTCATCCACTCTAAATTACAACACCTTGTGGCATAATTGAGACATTCCAAAAGAAGTGAATTTCATCAAGTTATGTGAAAGTCATTCTATCTAATGCCAAGCTTAAAGCAGAAGGGTTAAAAAAATTGTATCTGCGCCATGCTGCATGGTGCAGAAGAATATTGTTTCTTCCTGGACCTTTTGGTGGATGCATCCATCCATGTTACTTCTCACACAGTATACTGTTTCTCTGTGCCCATCCAATTCAAGCCAGCTAATTCCTTGTAATCAAAAGGAGTTATTTTATCTTCAGAGTTATAGGTTTAGGCCTTACTATGTAGATTCAAGAGAAAATGGACTGCAGGCAAATAATTCAGAAGCCAGAGGAAGAGAGAACAAGATATCAGTCCGTAAGAAGTTTGAGATTTGAGCTTAAGGCAAGGAAAAATGGGAGCATAAACCAGAAAACTATAGCTGGGACATAAGGAAGAAAAGATGGGGTAAGTGAATAAATTAGTTGGAAATTGAAGTTGTCTAAAAAGCCTGAATGATGTCATATGGTGATGACAATGTAAAATGCATTGAGAATGAGCATAGCCCAGGGGTTACTCAGTTAGACAAGTAAGGAAAAGGCAGATGCAGGGATCCAGATCAGGAAGCTGTGATGTGATCTGAGCAGAGATGACATGAATCTGATCCCGTTCAGTTGAACTACAAATACCTCTTGGAGACAGATGAATTTGGAATAAGCTCCAAACCTCAAGTTATTTATTTTGGTTCAAAAATAAAAATTGGCAACTCTAAACAGAAAACAATTAATTTTCTTCACTACCACAACTAGGGAAAAGCCAAAATGTGAAGGCAAGACTAAGAGGACACTGAAGGAGGGTTGGTCAGTGGAAAAATATAAAATAATTCAATAGAAACTGCAGAGAGAAAGGGTCAAAATGAGAAAGTTCTGTTGGAACACAGGCAGTAACAGGCTACTAAATTATAAATGGAGAGAGAGGTAAATGTTATGTTAAAGAAAACAAACTTCCTGTGCTTTAAAATTGTGATCATATCAAAATCTAGACTAAATAGGTTGCATTTATTTCATAGGGTTCCACAATATAAGTACAATGACACACGTAACATGTTACTCTGAAATGTGAAATTACCATGGAAGTAGAATTTGAACAATGAGAAACAGCTTCCACTTCCATTTGAAATTTCCTGTGTAAAAACCCTTGCTTTAGTTTTATCTTCTTTAACAGTTACGTGCAAATAGGCCAGAGTTATAATCAAAGTTTCTTGTTTCATAAACTTCAGGAGCTTCACTTATGCAAAATTTGCAAAGTAGGATGAAGGAAGAATATACATTAACATTTTTATTTGCAGAAATATCAATATCATCACTTAAAGGACCAAAAGAATTTTCCCCTGATGACATCAAAGAAGCGGCTCTTCAAAGAGAAAGAGAATTTGTGTATGTAGTAAGACAGAGGAAATCCCAATTCTTAGCTCATAGAGCCTGGTACAGTTCAGCAGAGCTATTTTAATTAAAAATACTGAGAAAGTGGTCATTAATTCTACTTCCCTTTTGTAGCTTTATGTCCTGTAAGAATTACATATGAGTCCATTGCTGGGGAAGAATACATAAACTCATACAGAAGTACACATTTGATGACATTTAACTAAGCCTGTTGGATGCCCCACCTTGTAACAAAAAGTATTGCTTGTTCTGTATTTGCCACGGATAAATCTCAAACAATCTTTCTGAAGGGCAGTATCATTACCTTTTGACAGATGGTGAGAATAAGGAGCAATAAAATGAAGCAAGTAACTCAAGATCATCTCAATAAACTACAAGCTTCCACAGCTTCTCCAGTTTGGAAATCATATCAGGAAAAAATAAAGGGCTGAGGCTGCAGGAGTATTCTGAAGCTTTGTCTGCAGAATTGTTTACAGGATTTTGGCAACTTTGTGGTGGAGGTAGAGAGTAACATGTGCAAATTTGAACTGAAAGAAACACTCTGCTGCTCTATACGCTGTAGACACACCCTGTTAGTCTGGATATCAGCCACTTCTACAGAAAAGTATTATTAACAAAGGCTTCTGAAGGAGGAAAAGGGGGAGGATTAGATACATGAATCTTAAAACATACTAACCTACATCGTATACATTTTCATTCTTAGATCTGAACTTTGAGTCTCTTGATGTGACCGGTTTGTGGCAAAGGAAAAGCAACCCGAGTTTATCAGCGCTACTAAGAAGCCCAGTAATAACTCACTACAGAAATATTTATTACCTATTGGTAACCGCTAGTAATTGCTGAAAAAATGATCTGAAAGACATGCCTATGCTCTTGCTGGAACAACTCACTGTGACGTAATTCCCTAAGCAACTCCACCAGGAGACAGTAGTAAAAACTTATGAACATGTTCTCCCTGTTAACATTCTTTCCTTCTGTCTTTAATACAGCTTTAAAAAAAAAAACACAGCAAAATATTGTGCACCCATGAATACTCTACAAAAAAAAGTGAATTGTTTCAAGTGGGCCAGCCATGAAGAAGGACATTTTACAAAGTCCTGCAATCTGTAAGCATAATGCAATTTTTTTGCGTTCTGTTGTCAAACAGTCTAATTCATAAATTCTTTCTTTATTTCTTCATATCCACCCCCATTTTAAAAGCACTAATACAGAAATAGACCAATTCTACAACTTCTGTATTGTCAAGCTGATAGAAAAGTTTCTGATGGAACAATGCTAAGCCCCTGTTTTGGGTAATATTCATTCAATATTGATATTGAATTAATTAATATTCAGTTGTAGGAACACCGACAACTTTATACATCTTTAGCAGTAGTTAAGAAAAGACTAAAACTTAGGTTGATGTTCTCGGAGATGCTGTGAGCTAATGTTGCAGATCATCACCACCAAAAGGGAAGCCCCACTGCCTCCAGCCCACAGCTCTTCCCTCCTGGCCCTGTCAGGAAAGGGAGAGCAATAGAGCCTCCTGATTTTATCACTAATGAAGTGTCAAATTGACCAGAATTTGGGCAAAACTGCAGCTTCAGAACCCAGTCCATTACATCTCATAGGCAAACTGTTGTACTAACAGGGCAAGAAGGCTTTAATTACCAACATTCCACCCTCCGCACAACACACTTGGCAATTCGCAATTCATCTGGCTAGTTTCAAACCCATATTTACACCAACTGGTTAGGTTTTTTCCTGTTAACATGCAGGCCATTTAAACCATCTGGTTTTCCTCCAGTATGTCCCATAACCTTGACCCCGGTGATGTCTGCATTTGAAGTTTGTCCAGATCTGAAGTAACTCGTTTCAGAGGTGACAATCCCAATTATCACTTGCTGGTACGGGCATGATCCCAGATCATACAATGTGGTTACATGATGTCTGTGCATTTTCTCTGCTCTACCACCTCCTGCAACATTTGAGTCAGGACTGAACAATCCCTACTATACAATACATAGTGTTAGTGAATATTCACATAATTTTTTAAACACAGAAAGAATCTTGAGTTCTTGTACAACTTATTTCTCCTACAGAATTTATCTAACTACAGAAAGTACAGTCTCACAATAGAGAGTATTTGAGTTTGATTTCTAGGGATTCTGGCTAAAATTATTATACGATACCATCTCATTCAGAAACCCAGGAAAATAAATTGCCTTGTCTGAGTGTTCAGAGTAAGAAATATTTCCTCATTAAAAAAAAAGTAAGTTTGCATAAAGACAGTTAAATTAACAGAGTTTTATCTGTTATCTCTAGGAGACCCTCTAAAACATTATGTTGGGAAAAATAAGAAATTAACAGAAGGTGAAACTGCTGTCTTCTAAGAATCAGTCCTGTCCCTAAACTCTTTCTACAATCAGCAAGGAGCAGCCAATGTTATGGGCACTGTCCTTCCCCCATCCAGTTACATTCAGCTCACATAGCTCATTATCCAGGCTCAAAAAACAACTTGAGGGTAGTATAAATCTCCTGCCCAAATCTGAGGAACTCAGTTTGTAGTAGTGTGTGGCCTGTATGGAATCCTTAAACACAGGTTATTGAATTGTAGGCAGCTTGGGAGCAGATAGTGAGTGGGATAAGTTGCTCCAGCAATGTAGCAGTCTGCTCCCCAACATCCCATTTTTCCTCCCTTACAACTTTCATCACTTTTCATCACTTACAAAAACCACACAGACATACATGCAGTCATTCAGCGTGTACCCTGCAATTCGAGTACTGCTAAACGGAGCTGGATCTAATGCACAAACAATGTAACTTGTACAGAGTGGGCAGAGAAATATGTCACAGAGGCATCTTCACCACTTTTCAGGAAATGACTGCCAAGCCTAGAAGGTTGGCACCGTACTTTTAAGGTTTGTGTAGTTTCTATGAGCTATTCTCGCCACTCCCAATAAAAAGACGAGGCTTTTCCTCTCAGAGAGTGTTACTGAAATCCTTTTGTTGACAACTGTTCCAGGTGAGCTCTGTCATTCCACAGCCATCTAACTAAGCCTATTATAGTTGCCACCTCATCTCCTCTTGTCCCTCCATTACAACCACATTTCACCTACCAATCTGCTGCCAGAGTATCAGTTCCCCACTCAGTACCAGTAGTCTGATGGGGCCATTCTTAAAATCTCTTGAGAATTTTTAGAGATAAATCAGAGGCATCCTATGGGAAATGATGGCCAAATATTAGTTTTTTGAACAGGACAGTTGAATCACTTAGTTTGCCAAGATGCAGAATGCTACCTGAATCATTTCACTAAAGGGAAAACATGGACACAGTTTCTAAAATTATTCTGTTTCTGCCTATATTTTCTTGGAGAAGGCATTTTTTTACATCCTGTAACTCAGGTAAATCTCAATATAATTATATGTGAAGGAAAAGCTCTTTTCTAGCCCAGGAGCTTTCTTTTGCTGAAAATCAAAGAGGTTTTTTGCAAAAAAAAAAAAGAAAAAGTGAGAATATTTCCATACAAGGTCACAGTTACCTAAATAAATCACAGCCAGCGTCACGCTCCAGACTCTATTTATATTTTGAGCCAGGGAACATCTGTTTAATAGTGGGTGGTCATGTAACAGTTTCATAGACAACAGAGCCATCCTAACACCCTTTGAGATGTCAGGAAGGAACTTATCCGCAGTTAGTGAGATATAAATGGGAGGAGAATGACACCCACCATTCTGGAAGTTTCACTTCTCAGAAGCCACATAAAACTCAATGCGAGGAACAGCATGACAAAAGACAGATTTCCCAGGAAAATTCTTATTTCAAATGTAAAGGACAAGCCAGAATCCCATGGCAGTTCTGCAATATTAGCTGAAGTAATTTCTGCATAAATAGAGGACAAAGGTTCAAGATATGCCAACATCTTCACAAGGCAGCAGACTGCTGTCTCCCAGTGATTCTTAACAGTTGGATGAGGAATGCAGGAAAGCCACAAACTTTACTAATTTTTACTTGTACTTTACACAGGTCATTCACCTTTGCACAGAAAATGAAAACTCTATAATTTTCAAGGTGGAGGTGACTGAGAGCACAAACACTATTAGAGCTAAACAGTATTATTCTCCCCAGTCTATAGTGCACAGGCTGCTGCCATTTGTAGACCCATCTGACTTCACTGACTATTGAGGGACATTTGGTCAAGTATACCCCTCTTTGGCCTAAAGTCAGTCTTTTCTGTACACACTCTGACCCCTTCCATAGTACCTAACAAACCAAGAAAGTAATCCTCAGCACACAACAAGCTGAGTGACATACCACAGGAAACAAGAGAAGAGGTGAACGCCTCCTTATGTGTATTTGGGGTGCCTCATGTGTCAGATTATGTATCTTCTTTCATTTGGACTCATTCCCTGGAAGTGAATATCTACTTATTTCATTTCAGAAGTTCAGAGAAGGCAGCAGATGGGCAGAAATGATGCCTGTAACAGAGCTGCCTTTTACTGTTAAATATTTCTGTTGAAATCTTCTTTTGGAATATAAATACACTGGTTCTTGGTCTAGTCCATTCTCCTCCTGAAGAGATCAAATCCAGATTTGCTTCCTGTCAAATACTGTTTGTGAATTTTTCATTAAACTCTCTTTGAATAAACAGTCTGTGGTAAATAGGAAAAGAGATATTTTTGATCTCAGTTGCCTCAGGTGAATGTCCCAGCTACTAGGCTAAAGAGTGTAGCTCTCCCATGCTAAATCTGAGTCAGGGAATCCTTTCCTATCTCATGAAGAGTGAAGGCACTGGAAGCTCTAATTCCAGAAACTCTGTTGCTATTAGCTGGACAGTAGTGCTGTTGAAAGACATTCAGTTGTCTTTGAAAATTGGAAGTCCTTTTTGTGCAAGGCTATTCCATCAGCAGCTTGATAAAATGCTTCCAGATTGAAGGTGAACCCCTTGCTTTCAAAAGAGCTCAAAAATTTAGATATGAAAAGGACTACAACCTTCTCAGTGTTGTGAGGCCTGGCACATTCTTCTACTGCCACACTCAGAATGTAAGACTTTTGATGAACATCAAATTTAGATGACTGCTAACTCTAGGTATATGCAAATCCTGTATAAGAGTTTTAAATCTCACTAATGCCTAACCCTTGCTTCATTTCTTTTGTGTGACTAAGAAACTTCCTTAAGAGAGAAGAGCATGCCAACAACTATCTAGCTTTCTAAACTGGAGAAGCAATGAAAAATACATTCTTATGAAAGACTTTTTGTTCTACAACAATTCTAGGACACAGAAAAAANCCTGGATATGAATGGGCCTCATTGAAAAATTAATAACAAGAGCTTACAGGGGAAATATCCATAGGATTTTGTATATAAACCATTCTTGTCCGAAGGGTCTGATAAAACAGCTGGTAGATATTAAGTACCAGCATTGCCTATACAAAATAAATAAGTACTACAGTATCCTACAATGGTATCCTAGAACACTGTAGTAGTGGGTTTGGGGGCTGCAAAACCATAATATCAGTTTTTGTAAAACATCATAACTATGCTGATAAATGCTAATTTAAACTGGTTGAGGTTCAGACAAGCAGATTGAGGGATTTACCTTAGTTAACTGAGATCTGAAGTACCCTGATAATCAAAAAGAACAGGGTATAAATTTTCCAACCTCTTTTAAATACCTAAATAGGTTCATATTAACTGTCTTTTTGCTGTGCCTGTTTCTCACCATTGACCTACTCAACATCTACACTGTGGTGCCTTTTACTGTTAGTGGAAAAACTGCAGTGGAGATTCACTGAGGGAATTGTATCAGACTCATAATTTCTGAGTAGAAGTCTGGCAAATGGCAGGTAAGGACTATTTAAGGACTACTTAAACTTCAAAGTGGACAGCAAGTACATACACGAGCTCACACAGTGGGACTCTGCACTTGAGATAATTTCAGTACTATACAAGTAGCCCTTCTCTCCTATCTGTGTAGGAGTTAAACGTGTGTTATTACAAACCATTGTGATAACAGGAATTTTCCAACCATCTGCTGTATCTGAGTTTCAAGAACCTGGGAGAGGCAGAAGGACAAAATCACCCCTGACATATACTAGTGTGGTTATACTGGGGCTGATTTTGGTCCTACGCATGTCAGACAGAAGTTTATAATAAGGATTCCTTGTTCGTTTCTCTGATAATCTGCTTCAGCCATTCTCAGATATAACTGTTAATGACAGATTCACTCCCATCACTCAGTTTCTTTTTCTTTTAAAATGAACCAGACCTGACAGACAATGTAAAACCCTCAAAGCAACTCTAATCCATTTCCAAAGGATGCCTCAGACTGTACGGTAGCCCAGGATTCTGTTTTGAATAAACCGTGCTCATGCTCTTTGCAACTGAATATTTCTAATGTAAGTGCCTGCAAGGAGGAGGAGGGGAGAGAGACTCATTAATAATCATGATGGTTTCAGTATTGCATAACTCGGTCAATTTGATCATTGTCTGTGCTTTATCAGGGTTGTTTTATTGCAGCTTGCTTGTGTCTGTACAGTTCTCATTTTGGGGAACTTTAGTTCCTGGGAGCTTTCATGCTATCCCCACTTCTCTCAGTGCAAAACGGCGGCCTGCTGTTTTAATCACGTCTCTCTTTTTCCAGTGTTGTTTGCGCCCTGGTACAACCCATCTGCCTTGAATCTAGTGCTCCACTGGGGCTGCACACATCTGCCAGCCAGACTACCTTCGTACACAATTACTCAATCCACCGTAAGGCTCTTTAATAGGAAACAAGTGTGACAAAGGCAAGATCGGGGTTTTTTTCCCTCTTTCTCTCTCACTCCTTCCCTGTCTCCCCCTCCCTCTATTTATTTTTTTTCTTTAAACCTCATAGTCAAACTGCCCTAATAGAGATGAGGCTTGATACAGATCCACCCAGGTGTAGGTGAAATGGTAGAGCCTCAAGCGTAATAGATGCTGTACTCTTGTGCTGAAGTTCAGCACAGTGTCCTGAAGGGTTGTCTAGCAGCAGTGAGATGGGTTGCTCTTTGCACAGTTAGAAAGTCAATGAGCTTCCTCCAGCTTACACGTATGACTAATTTAGGAAGCAACCTGGATCTAGGTGAGCGCTGCAGAACTGTCTCTTCTCTTCAGTGCACGGACAAAGCACAGCACACAGTAAGTAGAAAAATTGTGTTTACTTATTTTACTTGGGAATTAATTTGCTGTGTTTACTTTTGAAGGAATCCTCTAAAGGCTGGTGCAGAAATGAAGCGGAATAATGTTTACATGCAGATCCTCTGTGTATTTCTTCCTGTTTCATTCTACAGTCTGCCCTTGTCCTGCCACTTCAGGCTGATTGCTCAGACCGTACAGCTGGTCTGAGCAGCTTTCTTATCTAAAATTGAGCTGTAGAATGGTATCAGTAACACACAGGTCCATTTCTCTGTTAAGATACGTGCCTATACATATCTAGTTACTGAGGCAAAGTAGGGTTTAATACTTTTAATTGTAAGATATATAAATTAAAATCCTTATATGAAAAATGTAATAGACTGTAAAAATCTGGGGGTTTTTTTTGGGGGGGGGCGTGGGAGAGGGAGCTGGGAAGATAAGAAAAGGAGGAAGCAAGAATTAGAAATGTTAGGCATTAAAAAATAAAAATAATTTAACCTGAAAACGAAAGCTGCATTATTGTGTTTACCAAACCACAGATTCAAACCTTCTCAGAATGTTGCCAAACTATAAACTAACAAACTGTAACAACTACAGTGATAGTAAAGCTTGAAACAAAAAAAAGAAGGTCGCTTGTCTAAAATGCAAAAGACATATTAGAACCAGATGTATAGAATCTCAACTTTGACTTCTCAGTCTTTCATGCTTGGTTTAAAGCAGCCTTAAAATTGCCTTTACTTTGCATTTACAACTTCAGATTCACTGTTAAACTGTGCTTGAACTTAAGTCAAGATTTGATCTTAGCACACACATATTCTTTGAGCCTCCTACCAGAGTTTTACTTTGCTATTGGGAGTCTGTTTACTACTGTAGTGTATATCCTGAAGCACATTAACAAGCTTACTCTGATGGACTTTCAGGTGGAATGTCAGCCAATGTAAAAGAATGTGTCCATGGCATATACAAAATCTTCTGTCTGAGAAATAAACACATGCGTTAGAAAAAGGATCTGTCGGCTTCTCAAGTAGATGATGGCATGGTATAAGAATGCATACCAGAAGTATGTCTGAATTTATTTTATGGAGGATTCAATGAGATGACACTTCTCACTTTAGGCTTAATATATTCTGAACTATTGCCCAGCTTGGTGACTGTTGTCAACACTGGAAGTGGAATAGATGAGTCTGTAGTTATGCCTGTAAAGAACTTTCAGTAGTCTTCCCTTCTGAAGAAGAGTTACTTTCTTTGCTCTTGGGCAGACAAGTATATATGATCCTTTTAATTAGCCATGGCTTTAGGCTGCTGCAGTTATCCCTTGTGCATGAGAGCCATTAGCCAAACTATGCTGCTTAAAAACCTCCAATCAGATAATGGTAAGTTTCTAAATATGACAATTTAAAGAAACAACAGCATTAGAAGTTTAGGAAGATAAAACAACTACCTCAGGAGAAATATTTAGACTTGTAGTTGTTGGCATCAGACAGTGGTCAACGTCTACCCCCTACAGGGAGAGAATCTAATTTCACTGGGGCTCCGCTAGTGCACAAACACTGTAGTAGTTCAGTTCAGAAACTCAGGTAGTGTAGTTATTCTTTGGCTCCAACAACTGCCCCTTTAATGGTGAGGTCAGATGGTGATTAATAGACAGTAATTTTCAAAGAACTAGGTAGCAAAAAAAAAAAAAAGTATAACTAAAAAATAGCAATAGTCATTTTCCCTCTCTGAAATGTAACACAGTGGAAAATGGTTTTTAGGCTTTAAAAGCCATAATCAGTGGTCCTTTTCATTCACAGCTGAAATATGCAAGTGTGAATTCACAAGAAATTCATGCTTACCCTGTTTTGGATGGTACTTCATCATCTGTCTTCAATGCAGCTCAGTGCTCTGTAAAGTATTTAGGGATAAGAACAAAAAAGGATGGAGATGCTACTGACTGATAAGTTTCTACTTACACACCTGACAGAATTTATTCCAGTTTGCTGGTCAATTTAATTTAAAAAAACGTGTCTTGTGTTTGGATCATACACATTGTGTAACTACTGGGTTTTAATGTTTTTTTCACCCAAATATGCATTTTTGTGTAAGTCACAGTATCATCTACAATTTTGTACACCATTTTTTGCAACAGAAAAACTTTAAGATATTTTAAATAAGCACCATGTGAGGCCTTTTCTTCTGATTTGTTTATTATGACTGTATGTTAGTTATTGGAATTATTACACCATCCTCTTTTAGAATTAATTTTATGTGGGGAAGGGGGAGGAAACAAGAATCTAAAATTTCCAGATCTGACAGCACAACATATGCACCTAAATGTTCAGAGTTTTCTTTCATTAGGCTTTTTGTTAAAATGTTTAAAGTAAGTCTAGGAGGCTTACTTTAGGCATAGACATTTGAAACGTTTAGCTCTATTATTTCTATGTTCAACCAAGAGCCCAACGCCAATTTGTCAGTCATGCTCAAGGTTTATAAAGGGAGCACAGTATCTAACACTTCAATAATGTATAGTGGTATAGAATTTTTTAATTAATCAGTATTAATTTTGAAAATATTTTGTTAGTAGACATAATTTTATAATGCTGTTCATTAACAAAAATTCACTGAAGACTTAAACTTTAAGCAAGTCTTCCTTCTATTACTAACATTTCTACAGAAGGCTTTAATTTTGCTCTCATTTGCTGGTGTGGTGGAAGCTATAGGTATTGTATGACACATTGAATCCTGTATTATCTTCTTTTATATTGCTACTCAAGGCTGCTAAAGATTTAATGAGTCTTAAACTGAAAAAGATGTAGAAAAAGTGCTTATAGGCATAACAATGTGTTACTGATGAGCATCAAAAGATTACCAGGACATTAGTTAGGGTTACAAGAAAAATCTCAAATCATGTATATTCCACAAATCCATAATATCTTCCATAACAAATCACTAAAGAATGTTTCTCCTCATCTGTATTATTATTCTTCATAAAGCTCATCAACTGTAGGGTAGCTCAGATCTTTGTTCTTCTAAGACCAATGTACTGCAAGTTTAGTGAGTTTAGATAGAAATAAATGTAATTTGGATTTCATTCTTTCTATGTTAAGTATCAATGCTGATTTGATGCATGAGTTGTTACTTAATATGGTATTTTAGGTACTGCCATGGAAACTAAGTTTTTGATCTAGAAAACTTATGTCCATCGATAGTTAGGCTTTGGTACTGAATGTCTGATATATGCTTTTTACATAATGTTTTATACAAGGAGGTCAGATTTAAAGATTTAGGAATCTGGATGCAATTAAAGATTTCTTGCTGCTGTCTGTATCAAAACTAAATCACCTCAAGTGAAACAAATGGTTTTTTTTCAAAATTTATAGTGTATTCAGACAATGATTACATTTTGTGTCTTGCTACTTTTTGTGTCAGAATAAAAGTCTTAAAATACCATAAACCTGTTCTTTTCAACTTTTAACTCAATTTTTTAGCGCAGTAAAGAACTGTTGATTGCTGTTAATTTTATTTCTAATATATGGACTTGAGGATGGTCATATGGGTTGGTGGTATGAAATAATACTTTCATTATGATTTATCATTCTGATATTCCAGTACCAGTTTTTCAAGTGTTTTTTCTCATAATCACTAGTAGATTGTTGGTGAGCAACCTGGATGCTAATGGCACTAGATAGAAATGTTCTGGAATAATGGAAGTAAAACTATCATAAGAAATTGAAAATCATGCTTTTCTATAGCCAAGATGTGTATTACCCTCTTCTTCCTATGAGGCACAGGAGTGCAAATGTTATGAAAACAAAAGAAGTACATTTTAAGAGGAACATGCCTCTGTCCTTGTTCTAAAAATATGAGTTCACTTGAAATGATTAATGGGAAAGGCTTTCTGTTATTTTTTTTTTTACTGCTATTCTTTAAAGGGTGGTAAAGATATATGAAACCCATGATATGCACAAATCCCATGCACAATGACTATGACTTTGATTCAGTAGCTTATACTCTGGTGTAAAAACTCAGAAAATTGTGGTAAGGAAGCCATGAATCAGAATAATTTATTTTTCTTTATTTTTTTTTCCTTTAAATTTAAGAGCAAGCAAAAGATTCAACTAGACTAAACAATAACTTTGTTTTGTAGTATTTCCCAGATATTATTTTGGTTTTCCTATGTTAAATTCAACTCAGGTGTTATTTCATTTGCTTCCTTGAAATTAGCAGCAGGACTCAATTTTTATTTTGAACTATTTTAAAGTAACACCAGATACAAGTTTTGTTTCTCTGACAACTTTGAAATTGAAAATGTGTAAAATTGCGACAAATTGGCCAACAATACTGCACACAGGAAGGGTAGAGGTAAAAAATATGCATGTTAAATTTCCAGAAGTTTGTGCTGGACTTGAAAAGTTTCTTGAATGTAAATTAGTCTTTGAAATATCTGCACAGCAAACTCACATGGTGCATATCACAGATGTGTGTATTACTTGCGTAATAACATTAGCGTTACCTTCAAAATTTACATTAGAGAAAATGAAAAAAACATGCATGGTACAAAGCACGGTGATTTTGACTGGAAAATTTTTTAAATCAGTATGTTTTTCTGCAGAACAAATAGACCATTCTAGTTGGAGAACTCATATTTGGTACTGATTTAGCAATGTTTTCTAAATCATAGTTCTTATGCATCAACACGAACAGATGTGGTGATATGAGGGGAAAAAACCTCTTTTTCTAAATAATTGTTTGTACAACTCCAAAATAACTAGTTTATTAGTAAGTCCAAATATATTCTTGTTCCAAAGGAAGCCTTGTAGTTGACTCAGTGGGGATAGTGCCTCACATATCTACTGTCCTAGTTAAGATTTTGAAGAGGACAATAGGCTTTCTGTAAGGACAAGCATGTCACCATTATCATCTCTGTCTAATGCAGAATATTCAAGCATCACAAAAAGTCTTTCTAGTCCTACCCACCCTAACACAAAATGGGGCATTCACCTCATGACCCTGGGAATTATCCTTTAAAAAAAAGCACTTAAGCAGCTGAAACACAACCGTCACAATATTTCATATGTGTCATGATGAAACCAATGCAAAATTATAGTCACATTCTAGGGCCATAATGATGCCACATGAGGCATTATGACTCTCTAAGCCACATAATGAACAGAATGGATGTGAATAGGGCCTGAGAGGAGTGGTTTGCAGAGTTTTTCTCTCAGTAGAGCAAAGACTATTTCCATTTGACTCCATCAAAGAGAGGAAAAGACTCATCTTTGACAGATATTCCAATGGTTAATGCAGAGCTGAAAAGAGATACAGTGTTATGGTGTTGATTTATAACAAGGCAAGGCAAAAGGCAAGGCAAGGCAAGAATTATTCTACTTGAAAGGATGACATACTTCCAATATTAGTAGTGGGGAAAAAAACCACCTTTAATTTAATAGAGATAACGTTCATTTCCCTTTGATGAGCTGGAGATTTGAGAAGGCTGTGCAGATGGTCAGCACTGCAGAGAACAACTTTGTCAGGGCTCCTTATGCATTCACAAGGGCATAGCATGCCAACAAAGCTTGATGGTCCATGGATCAGTGCTCCTATGCCTTCACAGGCCAGATTTTCACAAGCTGATAGACGTACGTGTGAGGTGGCAGGGATATAGCAAGCAACATCCTGCTTGTTATTTCAATGTATTAGTTGGGTTCCTCAGTCCATCCCTTTGTCCTGTTACAAAAAAATTCCATCCACATGACCTTATTTGGCAGCCAATTTCACAGTCCAAGAAAGAAGATTTAATGACATGTCAAGTGAGCTACTTTGTTGTCACTGCAATGGTTCTCTTCACACCAGATTTAAAGCACATTAACCAGGTATTGTGGGAAAGCAGACACAGCTGATGCCCATGCTGTACTGGATCTGTGAAAATAACAGATAACTGCTGTCTCCAGAGAGAAAATTCTGCCAAAACTCACACTGGCTTTCATAGTGTTTGGATTTAGCATGGGGGTTTGATTTAGCACCTTTACAAAGACTTAAATACATATGCAGTTGCATTCATAAAAGAATACGTCAATCACACTTCACGTTATTACATTTAAGATCTTGTAGGCTACAAATTTACTTGTTGTTAGCATTTATCACTATTTTCGTAACCAATTGCTAATTTGGTGAGGGATGACAACACCCATTTGTATCAATTAATACAATCTCATAGAAAGCACAGTTTTATGAACCTGATAATCTCAAGTGTTTTGGATTTGTTTGGTTTTAAAAATGGAGGTGGCTACTTGTCAAACTTCATGTGTAAATCAAAATTGTTTTTCAGTTCTACACCTGCAAAGCAAGTGTTCAAAGCTTGCCTATTTCTTTATGGATTTTTTTTTGCCTTCAGATATGGTGGAAAGAGTCCAAGGCAGTTTTTAATGGTTGAATTATAAACACTTGAAAAATGGAATTTATAATAAAAATGCTGACATAGCTTTAATTATCGTAGCATGAATGATTTTATTATACACTATCCACAGTGTCTGTACATACAAAGTACTAGTGTTCTAGTATTTCATTTAAGAAAAAAGCAATTACTTAGCAGATGTACAGAGCTAGGCATAAATAGGCTAAACTAATACCTTTATGCTGTTTGAAAACCTATATGGAACATTATTACCACATAAAAGGGTTTATGCTTTAGAAGACTCAAAGGTAGAGAGAACCAGCTAAAGCAATAAACTGCTGTGGTGTACTTAATTAAAAAGCTTCAAGTTACCGAAGTCAATTGAAAAACAGAAGGTTTGATTCTTTAAGGTAATCTTGTTCTCTTCTGTTAAGTGCTTATCAAGTGTTAAAGAATTAAAATGCCATCCCAAGAGTTTAAATAAAGACTAATTTTCTTTTCTTCTTTTGGGGGCAATTCTTTATGCTGTCAGCCTAGACATATGTAATAAAACAGGCAATGTGGATGTAATTGGGTGATATAGCTGGGTTTAATTTACCTTTAATTAACCAGAATTGTAGAAGAAGCTGCAAAATCAGTATTGAGACATTTCAGAAAATCATTTTTTAATGTACAACTCTTTACATAAACTGGAAATATTTGCAAAGAAAAGCAGAGAGCTTTGCTAAAATATATTCTGAGTTTATAAGTACAGAATTTCAGAGTAGGTTTTCACTCAGTCACATGAAAGACCATCCTGCAGACTGGCTTTGTTAGTGGAACCAGAAAGATTGTGAAAAAGAATGGATTTCTGTGAATTATGTTCCTAGCACTTTAGTGTTTTAGTGTTGTTGCGCACAATTAATTTTAGAGAAGTGAGCATGTTTTAATTTTTTTGTTGTTTTTTTCATTCCTAAGATTATGCTACAACTTCATGAAAATGCCTTTTTGTAAAGTTTGTATGTACTTTTCCAACAAGTGAATGTAGAATTTATATAACTGAAAGAAGGTTCTTGTAGTTTCTTGAGCCAGATCTACGTCATCCTTGGCATGGTTTGTAATGTGGAGTGATACCAGCCAAGAGGAGGCAGAGAACAGCAATGCTCTGGGCCCCAATCCCAGGACGCTCTCTGGAGCTGAATGTTGCAAGGTGGGTGGTTTGGACTCTCCAAACGAGGTCCTTGCTGTTGTCTGGGAATGTCCACCTGGAGAGAGCTGCTGACTCTTCAGAATCTGTGTACAATGTCCAGCACATCACAAAGAGACTGAGCAGAAGCAAGAATTCTGCTCTGTAAAACCATAGGAATCATAGCCATCTTTATATATATGTTTTCTGCGTTTGAAATTCTGCACTGTTTTACCATCTGGGACACATATATGGGACTTAGCATTCGGATAATGCAGACAGCAAAATTGTTAAGAACAGAATTCACCACTGGCTCAAAGGAATATGCATGTTGAGGTCCCATCTGGTTCCAGCATGGTTTTATGGTTGGAAAGAAGTACAGAACAGGTAGATTTTTCATTACTTGGAAGGAAGGGGAAGAACTTGGTGACAGTCAATTAAAAAGCTGTTTAACCAAGCTCACAGGATATAGGATTTCATTTGCTCTGAGTTCATTCCTGTTTCAAGTCCAATAGTCACAGTAGAATTAGAACACGTGATAAAAAAATCTAGGTTGCCATAACAGTTAATTACAATTTCTGAATTACTGATTTTATAACTCCAATTCCATTTATTTATTTTTGTAATGTTATTGTCCTCATATTTTATAGTCCTTCTCTCTTTTCTTTGTCAAAAAAAATGGTGCTCTTTTACAGATACTTGTCCCAGGTTAATGTCTGGGTTTATAAGGGACTTTATACGCTCATGAGGGTGAAGTAAGAACCTCCATTGTATGATTCATTTTTAGGTTGATACCATTTCCCTCTGGACATAAGTCTTTTTTCCACTGAAACACCAGTAGTAACTATAGAAGGATTCCACAATACTCATTTCCAATCTTGAGATGCCTGTATTAGGTGCTTAATGATACATGTAATAAATCTGGAGTTAAATTCCAAGATCTCGTGTTATAAATCATATTTTCCATCTCTTTACTTGCTATGTGAAATCCTCTGAGAGCATGGGCACCAGAAGAAGAAATAAGATCTCATGGTAACTGCACTTTGGAAAAAAAGTACCAAAGTAATTTAATTTCAGTAGCCTGTGTTTCTCTGTTAGGTTTTGATTGCAGCCTTTCTCTTTATTTTAAGACAATAATGTAGTAATTCTATAAGTTCTACATGTTTTAGAGGTGTAGCTTGAATGGTCTTCATGTAACTCACATTTTACATCTCTAGTGTGAAGTAGTGAAGTTTACATATACAGTAGGCCCTGTATATGTAAAATTTTAGGTATTTAACCATATTTTGCTCATACTGCATAATAAAACATCATAATTCCATCAATCTTCAAGCTACTTTCATGAGCAGATTATGTTTCTCCTGCATGATACATATTAGGGGAAATTAAATACAGCAAGATCCTATTTAGTTCACATTCAAAATCAATGTCTACAAACCAGTTTAGCAAACTTACTTGTAACAAGGATGTTGAAAATATTTATAAATAACTTCTTAATTATTTTCAGAATGCTGGAATGCAAACCAGCAGCAGGACAAATTTTCACATACAGTATGGATTTTACACACGCTATAAAACAAGGGAGGGGGGAAGAGCAAGGTGAATTTGAGGGAAATATATGATCTTAACATAGAAAAGAAATTTCCTGCTTCTCAGATAGGTGCATTTAACAGTTGTAACTATTTTGCTGTAGTCATGTATTTAAAAAAAATCTGGGCCCAAAAAAAATGTAAATCTTACTTCAGAATATTTAAAAATATCGGAAAATGTCAATAAAGAGGCAATCTAATAGTTCATTTTCCAATGACTAGAGTGACTTCAGGAGCAGGTCAGTAACAAATGATGAATTCACCCTTCTGTTATTAGCTGCCCTAGTGCAAATATAGAGATATTTCTTTCCTGCAGAGATTAACTATAGAGAACATCAATACCAACAAGCCCCTGGCAAGCATATGAGCAAAAAGCAAGTCAAGCCTGAAAACAATGATAACAGATAGAAAAGGGGCCAGATAGATGTATCATTGATAAAATTAAATATGACACAAACAGAGCTAATTATGTCCTTGCTCTCAATTCAGATTTTATTACTTTAGGAGCCCTTGGAGGAGGCCTACATTATAAGTATAATGTTTAGTTTGATGGGATTTTTTACCATGTTTGCTTTATTGCCTTATGTGCTAGATCCCCAGCTGGCACAAATAAGAGTTGCTATTACCTTCAGTAGGACTGGGACCATTTATACAGTGGAGGATCAGGCACCCCAGCTGGATTTGTTGGCTGACTAACAAGATCCTTGGATATTTTGGGGGGAGTTTTTTCCTTCTTTTTCTTTTTTTTTAACATATGAAAGTATTTAGGGTTTAATCTCACAGCATTTCTCTTCAAGCTTCAGAAAATTGAACATTACCATGCAATTGCCATGATGGAAAAAGGAAAACTAAGAACCTTCTCCATAAAAGAGACTTTTTCAGTTTGTAAAACACATGAAAAATGGAGCGGGGAAAAAAACTTTTATTCTGCAGCAGTGCAAATGTGCTCTGTAGTGTAACCTTAATTTCTAGATCCTGGAACTAAAGTTCGCCACAGTCCTTCACATAACATGTGCCTTTCCTATATGAACAGAAACTTGGGCATGCAGGGAATAGTACATATCCAGATCTTGTACTAGCATGAAGTGCCTCTTTCATTGCATCTGTAGCATAGCACATGGTACAAGGAATAATAGGTCTCAGCTGGCACTTTAGTAATACTAGTTATAATTACACCCTTGAAAGATGCATTAAAAGAACATTATTATTATGGTGGAGTTAATCACTTCACTGTAGCAATATGCTGGAATCAGTGTCACTTGCTCACATACCCCTCATGGCTTGCATAGTGTGTGTAGTGCCAACTTTGTGAGCTATTTTTCAGTGTTTTGTTTTCTCATCATCATCTTGAGTTTGGCTGCAGATCATGTTGTAAATATAATAATCAAACTTTCTTTGATGACAGAATTGTTAGTATCCTCTTTAATCTTGCTTCTGTGTTATGTCAGTTCTTCAGAAATATGAATATAGATGTGCAATTCACTTTTGAAATAAAAGTATGCCATTAATCCCATTTTGGAGGAATCTTTTATCAGCAACATAAAACTAATCTGGCAGATTTCATATGTCATCAAATAATGTATAAATTTAACAAGACATTTACTAAATTTAAAAATTGTAATTTCAGAGGGGATTTAGAGAAATATAAATGCAAAATTGTCAAGAATATCAAAATGTAAAGAGTAATCATTAATGGTGAATCATTAAATTGAGGTAAGAGTGTCAAGTGAGGGTCATATAACGGTGCTCCGTACTCATATCAACACGTGATAAAAGGTATAGAGGTCAATCATATAAGACATCAGCTGAGAAGCAATGACATTAGAGAAATTTAAAATCATTAAGGGATAATATTCCCTAAAGATTCATAGCTGTTGAATGAACTGTTGTTGAAGGAATAGCATAGAATCATAGAATTAATCATAGAATGTTTGAATTGGAAAGGACTTTAAAGATCATCTAATTCCAAACCCTTTCCATGGGCAGGGACACCTACCATTAGACCAGGCTGCTCAAGGCTCCATCAAACCTGTCCTTGAACACCTCCAGGGAGGGTGCAGCCACAACTTCCCTGGGCAACCTGTGCCAGTGCTTTATCATCCTTTTCATGAGGAATTTCTTCATAATGTCTAATCTAAAACTTACCTTCTCCAATTTAAAGCGATTCCCACTAGCCTTATCAATACATTCCAGAAGAAGCATGGTTGTCAGTGAAGACTGAGGTTAAAAAGCTGTTGAGTACTTCAGACTTCTGCTGTGTCTGCTTGCAATGCCTTTGCGGTTCCCTCTTGCCCTTCTGTTTGAGCAGCAGGTCTCAACTCACCTGCACTGGTCTTTTCCCTTCCCTGCCTGATTTCCAGCATCTGAGGACTGAGTACTCCTGCGCTTCATGGGAAGCATCCTTACATATTTGCCCTTTCTGTTCTCCTCCTTCTTCCTTGAGGACTGCTTTCCAGGGGGTTCTACTGACTAGCCCCTTGAAGAGCTGGAATTTCGCTTTCCTAAAATATAGGGTCCTGACTATAGTACTTTCCTGTCCCGTATCCCTCAAGACCTCGAATTCCATGAATGTGTGATCACTGCAGCCCAAGCTGCCTCCAATCTTGACATCACTGATGAAATCACTTGCATCGGTGGCCATCAGGTCTGGTATTGCATAACCTCAATTAGAGATATCTATTACCCAGGTTAAGAAATTATCTTTGATGCACTCTAGGAGTCTCCTGGATCGCATAAAGCTTGTTTGCCTTATCGTAGGGTAAGAGAATAAACCGAAGATATGAATGATAAAAGCAGATTCATATATACAGGGTTGAGTTAATTAAAAAGAATAAGGAATGGTGTAGTTAACTTGGTCAGATTCCTTTATGCAAGAGCACAGAATGAGAAGCATGAAGTTCATAGGGAACTTCCTTCAGTTTTTTGCTATAGGTAACAAATCTGATTGGTTTTTTTCTTCTAAACTTAGCAAAAACCTCCCTGAAATTCAACAGAATTAGTTTTCTATGGGCTTCACTGGATTTTGGATCAGGCTTTTTGGACATAAACTCTGGGTCAGGTAGAATGACATCATACACCTTCTTGGAGGAAGTAGTTCAATCTTCAGTTGTAATTATGTAAACTGACAGTTCATTTATGAGAGCAGACAGTCACAGAAGAACTGACTTCTTCCAATATACATAAAAAAGAGATATATAAAGAGAGCATCCACTGACAATCCTATATCTTCTTTGAATTATTTAATTTCCGATTAATTACATATTTTTGCAATGGGCCTATTAAAATTTATTTGCTTTAAAGAGGTGAGATTAAGTACCATGAGTGGTAGTATGCCATTTTTAACACCTGTTGAGAGTTTTTTCTAGTTGATCACAAAGACGGCATTCTCTGCAGAGGCTGTTTCTCTGAAAAATCACTAACTTAATCCTTCCATAATACCTGCAGCTGTAATAATATCATTAATAACCACTTGACTGCTTAATCAGCATTGGCTGGTGTAGCAGTGGTTTTCCCAATATTTTTAAATGATTTTTTACAAAGGTTGGCAGGAATTTTTGACAATATTTTTTGGCGAGAGGAAAATACCAACTTCTCACAGGTACTTTTGAGAGGAATATTTCACCACTGATTACAGACTGGTCAGAGCCTGTCCCTCAAATAAAGGATGGGATGGGTGGTTTTGTAGGACAGAAGGAATAAGAGACAGATAAACTCAACCAAGTGGTTTGTACCCTCAGTTCATCTGTTTAAGCTGGTTTTTGTGCTGAATTCTCTGCTCTTCAGGGCAGAAGACTGGTGATCATTTTCATTCCATAAATTGAATAATTCCAGATTGTAATCTCCTTTGAAGGTGTCCAGCCCAACATGCCTTCAGCTCAGTCCGGTTAGAGAAGGAAGCCAGAGTCAATTCATAGCTTAATCTACATGTGGTAAGGACTAACACTGCACTAGAATAAGAGCTAGTTGATAGTCTATATGCAACACTTGACTCTCTTCTTAATTTTCACTAGTTGGTGTGATTTTCTTTTTTCTTTTACTTTCCTTCTTTAAGTGTCCTGATGCTTGATGTGAAAAGGGGGGAAATAGGCAGAAAAGAAATCATTTAGTCCTTTGTTGAAATTACAGTGTGCAAGCTTATACAAGGAGGAACTTAAAAGGAACAAAGAACAACTAGACCTTAAACTGGTGACTGAAGTAAAGGACAATAAAAAATCTTTCTACAAATATATCAGCAGCAAAAGGAGGGCTAAGGAGAATCTCCAGCCTTTGTTGGATGCAGGGGGGAATTTAGTGACAAAGGATCATGAAAAGGCTGAGGTACTTAAGGTCTTCTTCACCTCAATCTTTAACAGTAAAACTAGTTGTTTTCTGGGTACTCAGCCCCCTGAGGTGGAAGACAGGGATAAGGAGCAGAGTGGAGTTCCCACGATTCAAGTGGAAATGGTTAACTATCTTCTAGTCCACCTAGACATGGACAAACCTAAGAGGCCAGATAAGATCTACCTGAGAGTAGTGAAGACATTGGTGGAAATGCTCACCAAGCCACTTTCCATCACTTAGCAGCAGTCATGGCTAAATGGGGAAGTCTCAGTTGACTGGAAGTTACCAAATCTTATGCCCATCTACAGAAAGGTCCGGAAGGAGGACACAGAAAGCTATAAGCCTGCCAACCTGACCTCCATGCCAAGAAGAGGTTATGGAGCAGACCATCTTGAGTGACATCATGCAGTACTTGTAGGATAACCAGGTGATCAGGCCCAGTCAACATGGGTTTAAGAAAGGCAGATCCTGCCTAACTATACCAATCTCCTTCTATGACAAGGTGACCTGTTCAGTGGATGAAGCAAAGTTTGTGGAAGTTGCCTACCTGGACTTTAGTAAAGCCTTTGACATCATTTCCCACAGCATTCTTTTGGAGAAAATAGCTGCTCATGGTGAAAAACAAAATGTCTGGATGATCAGGCCCAAAACGTTGTGGGGAAAGGAGTCAAATCCAGTTGGTAGCTAGTTACAAATGGTGTTCCCCAGTGCTCAGTGCTGGAATGAGTTCTTTTTAACATTGTTATGAATTACCTGGATGAAGGGATTGAGTGCTCCTTTAGTAAGTTTGTAGACAACATCCAGTTGAGCGGGAGCTTTGATCTGCTTGAGGGAAGGAAGGTTTAACAGAGGGATCTGGACAGCCTGGATTGATGGGCTGAGGTCAGTTGTATGAGGTTTAACAAGGTGTAGTGCCAGGTCCTGCACTTGGGACACAACAACCCCATGCAGTGCTACAGCCTTGGGGAAGCGTAGCTGGAAAGCTGCCCATTAGAAAAAGGCCTATGGGTGCTGGTTGACAGCAGCTGAACATAAGCCAGCAGCGTGCCCTAGTGCCAATAAGTTCAGTAGCTGATATTGTACACAGGGCAGCAAAGCTGGTGAAGGGACTGGAGCACAAGTCTTATGAGCAGCAGCTGAGGAAACTGGGGTTGTTTAGTCTGGAGAAAAGGAGGCTGCAGGGAGACCTTATCACTCTTTACAGCTACCAGAAAGGAGGGTGTAGTGATATGTGGGTTTTGGCCTCTTCTCCCAAGTAACAAGCAACAGGATGAGAGTAAATATATTAAAGTTGCATTAGGAGAGGTATAGACTGGATATTAGGAAGTATTTTTTCATGAAAAGGGTTATCAGGCATTGGAACAGACTACCCGGGGAAGTGGTTGAGTCATTATCTCTGAGGGTATTTAAAAGATGTGTAAATGTGACACTTATAAACATGGCTTAGTGGTGGACTTTGCAGTGTTAGTTAAGGACTGGAGTTGATCATCTTAAAGGTTTTTTCCAGCCTATATGATAGTATGATTCTGTCAAAAAAACCCACCCAAACATAAAAAACAACAACAACAAAAAGATAGTGATATAAGCAAAAAAAACTTCCATCAAAGCTGTATGCATGCATTGATTGGATCTGGATGTTTTGTTTAGGGAAATGAAATCACTGAAAAAAGAGCCTGAGAACTCTGTAACTTTCTTCTAAGAGTGTTTCTATCTGAGATATTTTTTCCAGGTGCTTTTGTAAATTATGGATTGTCCCACTCTTTGTCTCTCTCCCTTGAGATTTTCTTTCTGCCAATATTATTCTCTATGAAGACCCTTACCAAATACAGCACCAGCCTGGTGAGCAAAATTGGTATCTTCCAAAGCTTCTGTCTCTACCTGTTGAATGAAGGGGTGACTTGGTTTCTGCAGAGTTCCTTACAGTGAAAAAGTACAAAAGTAATTATAAAGATTAATAAACAGGATGTGATTTACCCTCCTTTCTGCCACTGGAATATCACAGCAGGACCTGGAAGTACAGGAAACAATCAGCTAAATGTAGGATAAGGTCTATTTGGCAATTATAATGTATAATCATGAATACTTGTGCTAATATGAAGATTATTAAAAACTCCAGTCATTAGAAGGAAGGTGATTTTTTTTCAGTGAATGATGTGCACAATCAACATCAGTAATTTTCAAATACCAGAATAATCCCACTGATCAGTGAAAAAAATCTATATCCCTATTGTGGGTTAGCTGCTAAGTTCCATGCAGCCGCACATTTACTTCCCACAGCAACAAAAGGGCAATAATGAGAATACTCATGGGTTGAGATAAACATAGTTTAATAGATAAAAGGGAAAAACAAAAGGTGGTGGGGGAGAAACAATGTAAAAAATAAAAAGGGATGCAAAGGCAATCTTTCCCCATCAACCAGTGGATGCTCAGTCAGTCCCTTGGAAAACTTCACACACTCCCTAGATTTTATTCCTGAACACAAATTTGTGTGCTACAGAGGAGTGCCCCTTGGTCAGTTGGGATCAACTGTCCCTGTTGTTGTGTACCTCCAGTCTACTCACTGACAGTGCAGCATGAGAAACAGAGGGAGCCTTGATGCTCTATAGATACTGTTCAGCAGCAGGTAAATATCAACGTGCTGTCAACAGCATTTTGATCACAAGTCCAAAGCATAGCAACATGGGGGCTACTATGAACAAAATTAACTATTCTAGCCAAAATCCATACAATGACTTTAAAGTTGGTATTAGATTTGAGGCATTTTTTTTTTCCCCAGGGAGGGATGTTTAAGAGGTTAGTCTTAGGGCATATAAGTATGTCACTTCTTGTGTTCTTGAAAATTCAGTGAAAATGATTGTAGTAAATGCTTATGCTAATTCTTTCACTTTACTTCAAATACTTCTAATTAGACAAGAACAGTTTGCCAAGAGGAATTGCTTTCATTCCAAATCTTTCATGGCAAAATTAGAAGTAAAAGTCAAATTTCATTAAGATTGAATGACTGCATTTGTATACCTTTTAACATATCTAGTTTGGAATAATATGAGATGTGGAATTTTTTGTGAAAGTCTGATAAAACTCCCAGGATTCTGAGGGATTTATGGTTTTAAGTGTCATTAAGACCAAAAAAAAGTATTTTTAAATGGCTTCAATACAAACCAGACATGATATGGCTGACATCAGATAAAAAAATAACATAAAATTTCAATTGAGACTAAAGATTGTGAGAAGATATAAACCAAAACAGGGGAGAGGTTGGGGTAGGGTAGAGGAATGTTTTATGCAAGATTTTTGAAATAAAAGCCTGAAATTTCTGAAAAATATTGATATGAGCTTGATTTTTCAATTTGATTTTTAATTCTTAATTTTGCATATTGGGCCCTCTCTCGCTGAAAGTCTCTTGTATTTTAGTAGCATAAGCAGACATTCAACAGTTATGAAAGCCTAATTAAACCGAAAGTTATTAAGAAGTTCCCTAAAGTGCTTCTTAAAGGATGCCAGCGTATCTTTTCAAGGCTTACGTCTCTTTCTGCTCTTTCTAAGATGAAGAGAGCTGAGTCATGGTAAATGTCAGTTTCTGTAATGTGAATGCTTAACGCAGTGGCATTCCCTCTGAAGTGAAGAACTGACAGGATTGCAAATGCATCAGCTCATTTAGAAGGACCGAACTGAATTAACCTGTCACATCCTCCAGGTAAAGCAAGTAATAGGAAAAGCAAAAGAAAAGTCAACTCCTCAAGAGAAGTTGTTGTCCATGAAAACAGGGCTACATTTCAACAGTTTGGGTCAAAAATGACCTAGGAAAACACAACTGGGAATTAAATCTGTAATTTGTTTTTCTCATTGTATTTAATGCAGCCCACAGTTTCCTGAAATTTCTGATGCACCTTCTAATCTCTTTTTCCCCCATTTATCTGGACTCTACATTCCTGCTATTCTGTTGCTGTTCTGACTTATCTTTTTCATCTGCCCATATCCCAGTCTTCCTGTACACTGCTTCATGAACACTTTTCAATCTCCTTCTGTTTCTCTTCTACTTTGACTTTACGGGACAATATTTTCCAGTTTTCTGGTTGTTGTGCCATGTAGTTTGTATGAGATATTGTTAGCATGGTTCTTGCTTGTTGTTCATCAGGTCTTCCCCACTTCTGAGAGACCTCTGAAAGCATCTTTGTCTTTCCATCCTTTATTACCTAAATTCTTCTTGTTAGTATACTATAAAATGCCTTGTGATTAAGTTCTTGCAGCAGATGCTAAATGAGATAGTTAAAATCTCTCTTTAGGATCAAGGATGTTTATCATGTTGAAAGGAGCATTCCTGGAGGGGGTACAAAGTGTAGAAGATGCATAGGTGAAAGAACTGGCTTCCTTTCTGAGACTGACAGGGACTGTTTTCTCCTTTAAGGTCTTTCTCTTTCTTGTTTGTTTATAAAATACTCAGTGTTTGTACAATATTTACCATGGTAGCAATAATAGTATGGAAAATAAGGTGAAGGACTAAGTGATTTCTTTCAGATTCCCTTAGAAGTGATCTTCACAAAAGGAGAGTGGTCTATAGGATTGTGATAGACTACTTCAGCCTCAAGTGTTCATTTTGCCTCACTAAATTCCTGAGAATATGTTTATTCTTCCTTCTCTGTCTTAAACTTTTGCATATTGGTTTTGTACACTGACACGCAGCTGCTAGGTTTCACCTCAGCAAGATTTATATTTCAGTACTTGATGAAGTGATCCCTTTATTGTAGTCTGTACTTTAAATCTCTTGGAATAAAAGGTAACATAGGAAGATATATAGAATTGCACTCATTTTATTCCAGTCTAGTAAAAATGTAAAGACAGTAAAATACAGTCAAGAAGTTACAGATAATAAAAATCATAGAATCATAGAATCACCAGGTTGGAAGACACCCACCAGATCATCCAGTCCAAACATTCCTACCAATCTCTAAACCATGGCCCTCAGTACTTCATCCACCAGCACCTTAAACACCACCAGGGAAGGGTGACTCAACGACCTCCCCAGGCAGCCTGTTCCAATGCCTAATGACCCTTTCTGTGAAGAATTTTTTCCTTATGTCAAGCCTGAACCTCCCCTGGCAGAGATTGAGTCCATTCCCTCTTGTCGTGTCCCCTGTCACTTGGGAGAAGAGGCCATTACCCTACTCTCCACAAACCTCCCTTCAGGTAGTTGTAGAGAGCAATGAGGTCTCCCCTCAGCCTCCTCTTCTCCAGGCTAAACAACCTCAGCTCTCTCAGCTGCTCCTTGTAAGACTCATTCTCCAGCCCCCTCACCTTCTTTGTTGATCTTCTCTGGACTCACTCCAGAGCCTCAACATCCTTCTTGTGGTGAGGGGCCCAGAACTGAACACAGGATTCAAGGAGCGGTCTCACCAGTGCTGAGTACAGAGGGAGAATAACCTCCCTGGACCTGCTGGTCACGCTGTTTCTGATACAAGGCAAGATGCCATTGGCCTTCTTGGCCACCTGGGCACACTGCTGGCTCATGTTCAGTCGGCTGTCGACCAACACCCCCAGGTCCCTCTCCTCCAGGCAGCTCTCTAGACAGACTTCTCCTAGTCTGTAGCTGCATGGGGTTGTTGTGCCCCAAGTGCAGGACCCGCCATTTGGCCTTGTTAAACCTCATGCCATTGGACTCTGCCCAGTGGTCCAGTCTGTTCAGATCCCTTTGCAGAGCCTCCCTACCCTCCAGCAGATCCACACTTCCACCCAGCTTAGTGTCATCTGCAAACTTGCTAAGGGTGCACTCGATGCCTTCATCCAGGTCATTGATGAAGACATTGAACAGGGCTGGATCCAGCACTGAGCCCTGGGAATTGGTGAGCAACAGAAATTTTAGAAAAAAAAACCTGAATTGTTTAATTCCAAAATAACATCCATGCACTCCTTGATTTTTAAACAAACTTTTCATTGTTTGATTCATTTATCAAATGTCAAAGTCATAAAATAATGTGAACATACAGTAAAAATTCATAATAACCACCAGTTGCATGTAAAGTATCGACATTTTGCTTATTGTATACTACACAGAAGAAGGAAGTAACACAACCTGCATTTTATTACTTGAATCAGATGCAAAGGTTTTTTAAAACTTCAAATTCAACCAAAAGCAGCTGTTGGGAAAATATCATTACATTATACCTTAAGCTACAAAAGCCAATTTAATGGTGACATTTTATTTTATTCAGATGGTCCCTTCTTTTATTCTGTCTAACCCAGTAAAGCCTGTGGAAATAGTATCTGGATGAAATCACCAGAAGGTGAAGGGCCCATGACTAAAAACATTCTTTAAAGATTATTCAGGGTTACAGTCAAATGGCATAGCAGCACTAACAAGAGCAAAGGTCTCCATTGCTACAGGAAGTAATATTACATCGTTTAGCAGTACCTGTAAGAAAACACAGTCTTGTTACTAGATTTGGTTAAACGCCAATTAAAGTACAAAACCATTAGACATTGTAATAAATATAAGTATTTAAATGTAAAGGCGTATGTTGTTCATCCAGATCAGTATACCCTGGTGTTTACAGGTGGAATTACCTAACACCCCATTCACTTCAAGTTACAGTGGCTGCTCTAGTTTAACAAACTATTCTCATGATTTGAGTGAAATATTCTTGATCTGTCTCTCAGATGTTAATACATTCATATTACATGGTGGCTGAGCAGAACCCTTATACCTTTTTCCTCTAACTTTGACAGATGTGATAAAAACATGAGAGTTGTTACTTTCAGTCGGAGCAGAGGTGAGCCAGTGCTAGTGTCCAGCTCATGGCTGTGGTCTGCAGAGGACAATAAAATTATGCTAGTATTCCATTATATTAAACTAATTTTTTAATACCAATACCGGTCTGCATAAAATAAAAAGGAGGATCAGGGAGAATATTCCTTATTGCTCCCTACAACTACCTGAAAGGAAGTTGTGGAGAGGAGGGAGCTGGCCTCTTTTCCCAAGTGACAGGGGACAGGACAAGAAGGAATGGCCTCAAGTTCCACCAGGGGAGGTTCAGGCTGGACATCAGAAAAAATTTCTCACAGAAAGGGTCATTGGACACTGGAACAGGCTGCCTGGGGAGGTGGTTGAGTCACCTTCCCTGGAGGTGTTTAAAAGATGGGTGCATGAGGTGCTGGTTTAGTGTTTGATAGGAATGTTTGGACTCGATGACCATGGGGGTCCTTTCCAACCTAGTGATTCTGTCATCAAATCTTGGTATACCAATTCCTTTCTGGCTCTTTTGAATTCCCTCAAAACAACAAAGAAAATCTTACTAAGCTATTTGTTATTCTTTGTAATGTTCATAAACCTTCCAAGTATCTTTATGCTACTAGTTCATTTAATTAATGATCTCAAATGAATCTAACCATTAGAGAGTCTAAGTAATAAGTTATAATAGATTTAAGAAGTAACTCTGTTTTTAGAGATGTCCTGACAAATAGTTATCCACTAAGTAGCCATTACTTTCATATGTAGCTTACGATAAATTTTATGAAACTTTTCTCTTGTTATGTGCCTGCACAAACAAGCCTTAAAACAAATATTTTTTTCTGTTCATGAATGAATCAGAAAAAGGACAATTTACCCATTGTCCCAAAGACCTTTCCGAATAGAAGCATGGTAGAAGTTTAAATATAAAGACACAAAGAATTCTGAGAAAGTTCAGGCTAGCCTGTATTGTCAAAGCAACTTCTGGCAAAAAGGACAGCCTTGATTACTGTAAATAACAGTGAAGCTGAGGGGGGAGAATTCTTCAAAAATCCCCATTGATTCAACTTTTGTCTGTGCAGTTAAAAGTTCACTGGAGTAGAGTTTGAAGTGATGGAGAGCTTATAAACACGGAAGTATTGCTGAAGTTATCCGACTGTTATGAAGCACAAAAATTAGGAAACTAATTGATTTTTCCCAACTGAATTTTCTATGGTATGCAATATTTGAGTTGGCAAGACTTAAATAGGTTGGTCATTTTGAAGTAGATCATAACCCAATTTCTTCAAATGATTTTTTTTCCACCTTTCCCCATAAGGCATTTACATTATTTACATAGTCGGTGTAGTTTTCCCTATTGTTTTAAACTATTCTTTGCTTGTTCACAAAATACAGAATCATATTTCTTTATGCATAAGTTGTTGATTTATGCATCTGCTTCAACTGCTGCTTTAATGTAAAAAGTATGAATTAAAATAAAAATTAAATTGGGAACTTGTGTGCTTTCATACTTCAAAATGCATGCTTACATTGAAAAAAATATGCTAGTATTCCATTGTATTAAACTAATTTGTTAATACCAATCCTCGTCTGCATACATGTTCCAAATGATTCATACATGTGTAAAATAGAAAAAGTAGATTGATATGAAAGGAAAGCACATCTCACCAGGAACCCTTCCAAGTTCTATGTTTAAGAACTGATGAAGGAACTCTAATGCAAGAATATCACTCACTAGAGGCAGGATACATTCACTGGCTTTAGGTCCCAGTTATTCAAGGCATTTAAGCATGGAGATTGGCAAGGAAGAAAAGAGATTGAGAGGCCAAAACAAGAAAGGGAACCTTATGGTTGGTGTCTACAACATGTGGCCCAATCAAGGGAAGTCTATTAATGAAGCCTTGTTACTCCATCTGCAGGAGGCATTGCACTCACATGGTCTCAATCTGGCTGGGGGACTTCAGTCACCCAAAACCTGCTGGAAAAGTTGTGTAGTGAGTTGTGTGCAGTCCAAGAGACTCCTAGATGGCATTGAGGATAAATTCTTTAGCCAAGTAGTAGGTAGCCCTACAAGAGCATACACAGTACTGAACCTGATGGTCACCAATACAAGTGAGCTAATCAGTGACGTGAAGATTGGGCAGCAGTGATCATGCATTGGAGGAATTCACAGTCCTGAGGGATATAGGTTTGGTGAAGTCAAGATCCCAAACTATAGGAAATCAAAATTCCATCTGTTCAAGTAGTTAGTCAATAAGACCCCCTTGGGAAACTGCCCTCTGGAACAAGGAGCAGAGCAGAGCTGGCAAATCTTTAAGGATTCTTTCCATAGAGTGCAAGAGCTCTTCATACCCTCATGCGGATGAACAGCAAGACGGGGTTTTGGAGAGCAAAGTCCCTTCCACTGTAAGAGAAGGTCAGCTTTGTGTGGAGTCCTGTACCTGGTTCNAGGGTCCCTATGAATCTCAGTAGGTTCAACAAGACCACGTGTGAAGTCCTGTACCTGGTTCCAGATGACCCCAGGTATCAACACAGGCTGGGAGATTAAGGGATTGAGAGCAGTTGTGCCAAGAAGGGCTTGGGAGCATTAGTGGATGAAAGCTAAGTATAAGTTAAAATCAGTCAAGTCATGTCTCATTTAACATTTCTACATGCAGTAAGGATTTTTTTGCAATTTTCATTCTTTTTTAGGCTGTTAGGAGCATTACATAACATATATAATTTGTATTCCACATAATTTACATTTGATTACTTTCATGGTGTGCTGTAAAGTCCTCTTTTCTTTGAAGTATTTAAAACCATTTGAGTTTCCAGAAGATTATGAATTGTTAGAAGGGCAAACAACTATATTTTTATTTGTCTAATTTGCTGGTTGTTAGCTGTAATGAATACTGTTGGAGACAAAGCATGTCAAACAGCTTTTATGTGTGTGTGTTCTAGGAAGGGTGACTAGCTGCTTTGTTAGAGAAGATTTCTTGTAACAGCTACCTAGAAGCATACTTAAAGACACTTTCTCTAATTAGCTTCAGAATGGAAAGAATTATGCCAGCATTAACCATATTTTAGTA
>WAAB01001985.1:9378-59569 GCA_013389865.1 Piaya cayana
GGTCAGAAACAAAAATTTGAAAAAAGAGTGGTGAACATAATTTTTGTTTTGAATTTAAACATCTTTCTTTTTTTTTTTTTTTTTTTTTTTAGCAGGACATTATTCAGTGCAGTTCTGCAAAGAAAGGATGAATTTTAGGTCAAGGAGGAGACCTCAGGTGCTAGCTGAGCCATCCATCAGGAGCTGCTCATGTATCCTCACGCCTGGCCAGAGACCAAGCACAGACTTGCTCGATGTCAGGCAGCAAGAGCCTCCCAGAACTTTGTCTCATCCTTTATAGAAAGTTTTGAAGTAATTTTTTTTCCTTCTCCCTCATGCTGTGTCCTCACAGCGTGACAACGCGAACAGGTCATTGAGAACATAGGACTGGGTTTTGAATAGAAATTACTGAATTTTAGTCTCTTAAATCTCCCCTGGACTTTCAAAACAGCTTCTTTTATTCTTTCAGAGTTTTGTGTCAAATTTCTGCCCTGCTGCTCCCTCTGCATTCCCCCAGCTGTGTTAGTTGAGGATCAGATATTCCAATTAGTGTCATCATCTTTCCTTTATGGAGCATTCTGCAGCATTGGATTGATAAATTTCCTCCGTTTATAAGATAACAAACTGACAATTGTTGAGGTCTGCACCAAGTGTTTGATAGGAATGATTGGACTCGATGATCCAGTGGGTCTCTTCCAATTTCGTTGTTCTATGATTCTGTGATTCTATGAAATAGCACCGAGCGCTGCCAGAATGCTTTATGGGACCTGCTGCAGCTTTTAACCAATTCTACCAAATCTCTGGAAGGGATTTTGAGGCACTAATCTAAATTACAACCACTGTGGAAACACAGCAACTTGTGTATTTTAATGGAGTGATGTAGAAGGATGTTGTGATATCCTAACCATATCTTACTGAGGTTTGTTATACATCATGAGATTTCCAAACACACTCACTGGTATTTTGTATCTGTGTCACTGTGATGATGTCTTGTTTGAGACTTTGCATCTCCAAAGACTGGCAGAAATTCACATTGGTAAGACTCGTGAGAAAAAGGACAGATGTTAGGTCCTAATTACGTCATTAATAGAATAGAGATAATTTGAGCTGAATTATTTGGGGATATATTGAAGCTTGTAAATGTTAAGTGTGTAAATACAGCTACTGATCAGATGTAGTAGAGTAGGCAAGGGGTGATACATCTGTAGATTTGAATTGGAAATGTAATTGTAGGAATGAATCTACTGTGTATGTTCTGCCCAGGGTTCAGAGAAAAAGTCTCTCAAAATGTTGACTTTATTTTTTTTTTACTTTTTGAATGTAAATACAAGACACTGATTTTTGGCTTAGGGAAGCTGACGTGGCATGTGGTATGAGGATGCATAGAATTTCGTTCATTGGCAAGACTGGAGTTCCTTATTTCCAAGAAAAGACTTGGAGATGATAGGGGTGATATGCTTGAAGAACATGGAGGCTGTCAGGAAATCAGCGCTGATTAGCTGGTGGAGGCTGTTGGGCACAAGTGAAGATTAAGTTGATTGAGCAGACTGCAGGAACAGTTGGGAAGGTGTGATTGTGCACAGAATGCTGATTATAATTTCTGAACAATTGTTGTAAAAAGCAATATAAAGTGGAGGACGATGTAAAGCAAGGAAAACAATTAGCTTGATCACTTTATGCTTCAGTGTATGTGATAATAAGAGGGTACAAAGCCCATTTAAGAGGTGTATGGAAGCAGCTGATTCTAAACACATTCCGTGTGCCTGAATGCTATTACAAGTCTTTTCTATTCCTGAATATCTGAGTCTGTTGAGGACAGAGGAGAGTCTTATGTTCTGTAGCTTGCTCAGTTTGATCTGCAATCAATCCAACTACTTGATGTCTCCAAAAATAGTGCCTGTCTCTGGATATTTAAAGGCATTCTCTATAAATTATATTGCTCCTACTGAATGTGAGTGCCAAATCAGACACAGAGCCTTTTATTTCCTCTAGAAAATATTGTATTTTGATGCATAAAGTTAATATTATGGCTGATACATATTTAGAAGCTGTATATGCAAGAGTATGTTATGTGTAAATATTTATTCTGCCTGGGATGGTGGTTACTGACAGTGCTGTGTAAGTGATCCAGAGCACGCCTGAACCAACTGGGATGTGTTGCTGTACTCCTACACGCTGGAAGCAGATCCAGAAGAGTTGTGACTCTCTTCTACTGGTTTTACTTTTTCTAAAGTAGCAAAAAGTAAGGGTTTTCATTGCAGCAAATCTCATTCTCCTTCTGTGCAGGTGCTCACTCCGAGGCTCCGTTTTAATTGGAGAGCTCATTATTCAAAATGCTGTCTCGAAGCCACATGACCTGGCCTGGGGGGAGCCGCGTTCTCTGCCTCACAGGGGAGGCAGAGCTGATAAGATTGTCTGTTCAGAGGTTTTTTTGGTGGCTAGAAAGGGAAAGATGCTAAATGAAAACAGCAAATATTTTGAAGAACAGTGACAGGCTGCCCAGGGAGGGGGTTGAGTCACCCTGGAGGGGTTTAAGGGATGAGTGGGTGAGGTGTTGAGGGACATTGGTTAATGTTTAATGGGAATCATTGGACTCGATCTGGTGCATCTTTTCCAACCTAGTGATTATGATTCTGTGTCAGAAAGTTAAAGCCAATGCAAATGCTCAAGATGCAATGTTATTAAATGAAGCGCTGTGCATCACCACTCTGCTAAAACAATGCATCGTGAAGTTATAAACAGAATGATTTGAATCATTCTTCAGTGCTGTTATTAACAGTAACTCGTTTCTCTAGACGAGGATGTGATGTGCAGGCAGAGTGAGCCTCTTCCCCGGCAGGAGCGTTCAGACTCATAGCGCCACTGTCTGAGCAAGGCTGGGCACACTCCTCGTTTCTTTACATGGCGAGTGACTCCTTGGGTTATCACCTGCAGGCAGGTGTCTGATCAGTTTGGGAGGCAAGACGTAACACCCCCAAATATTTTTGTAATGGTTGTTAATGCAGATGAAGGTGTTTACCAAGACTTCTCTATTATGCAGGCCTAGTGTCTATAATTTCTTCTTTCTTTCTGTTATGGGGCTGTCCTTGCAGACGTGTGGCTGGCTTCAAAAACCATCAGAATGTGATTTTCAAGGACCTTTACTCTTAACTTGTGAAATCACTCTGGTATTTGGCTCACCTTGTTCTTTTCCACAGCTGCCTCTACATTTATTTATCTGAATTTATAAGCAACAAGGTTGATGCCATTGAACGTCCTCTTCTGGTCTGGCAACCGAGCTCTCAATTAGAGTATGAGGGATCTGTCTGTCCTGAGTTACTGTTCCAGTCCTCACCTGTAAGCTGCTGAGGATAAACGTTGTATCTCAGTGCCAATTTTTACCTTTATTTTAAATGTTGTGCATAAAGGAGTGGAAGCTGATGACATTTTAAGTGGTGTTATTTCTTAGCAGGGGAACTCTTGACCGTAAATATTTCATTAGAGCTAAATGCTGAACAGGGCTGGGCAGCTACAGCTCAGTACAGAGATGAGTAGAAGTAGCATTAGTGTTACTGAAAGTGCTTCACCCCTCAAACATGAAACCTTAGTGTCTAGAGAAGGCTAATAGTAAGCGACAGCCCTTATTCAAAGCTTTGCCTACTCTCTCTTCCTGGCACGTTGTCTTTTATGTCATGCTGTCACTGAACGTAGCTGATCATCACAGGGATAAGAAGAAAGGCTTATTGAGTGATAACTGTCTATTAAAAGGCCCCCAAGAGACAAATCTATCAAAAATTGATTTGAAATAATAGAGCAGAAAATATATTAATGGTGCTGCACAAAAATTTTGAGTACTGGGGGGTATATTCTAAAGCTGATTGTTTTATCCCAGAATCATAGAATCACTAGGTTGGAAAAGACCTCCAGGGTCATTGAGTCCAAACATTCCTATCAACCACTAAAATCTGAGCCCTCAAATGTGCCCGAGGAATTGGCTTGCAGAAGAGAACAGGAGAAAAATGTGAAGCTTTATTTTTTCTTTTTTATTTGTATTATTTGTAATTCTTGTTACAGCTACGCTAATCTATTGCAAACAGTGAATTTCAAGTAAAATATATTAGCTGAAGTTCATAGGTGCAATTCAGCTTTAGTAGTTGCTGTTTGATTCTCACTGTAGAAGCAAGTTCCCTCAAGGTAGTTCTGCTCAGAGTTGTAATATAATTGTAATAATTTAAAGTCCTGCCAGGTGTTACACTGTGATATTTCTCAGAGTACTCAGAGCCATGGCTTCGTTTATCAGTTCACAAATATTATTTGTCATAAACCGAAAGATTTCTGGATGAAGCGAAAATGAGGCAAAAGATTTCACTTGTATGATGGGTAAAATATTGCCTAGAGAATGAGAAGGCGTTTTAGTAACGACTGCCTGAGAGGAGTGATGGCAGGAGCACAACACTCAGTGTAAGCAGATAATCTCTGGGGCACGTACGGCTTTTATGGGACACGCAAGGCCAGGCTCACTGGTAGGCACCAGCTGCTCTCCTGTACTCTGTTGATTCCAGGGTGCTGTAAATCCAGTTTGGTTGAGCCCTTGAACAAGGTTTACAATCGCTTTGTGTCACTAGAATGGAGAGAAGCAACCAGACCTTATGTGTGAACGTGACCTCTAAACATCAGAGACAGGAAAGGCACGGAGGAACCGTGTGCCCACAAATCCTTTGCAGGAGTCACATGTGTCTGAGGCTGCGAGTGTGAGTGTGGTTGCACGTTGAAATGGATGAATAAGTGCACAACAGCACGTGCTGAATACATGGCTCTGTGTGTGTGACAGATTGTGTCACAGATTTTGTGATCGTTCTCTACTTTTTTTTCCCCACCACATTTCTGAAACAACTATAACCATTCTTTAAAATGATGGAAAACTGCAGCATGTGAAATAATCTTATTACTCCTTTTGTCCCTGTTATTCATAGCAAAGTGAGTTGCAGGTTTTCCTTCTTGCTTTCTCTATTTCCCCTTCTGTGTTACTTTCAAAATTGTGACTCTGAGTTTGTGTAGTTTTCCCTACGATGTAACTCAGATTTTATGGCTCTTAATTCCTTTATCAAACTAAGGACTATTAGGCAATATCACAAAGTATAACAGCAGCAAATCTTTAACTCTGCAGAAAACTATAACCCATAAAGTTTTTAAGTGTTTGAGGTAAAAGAAGAACTGATGTAGCTGACAGTTTTATAATGTTTACATAAATGTTTCCTTACTCATGGCAGAATAAAACCAATGAGTTAGAGACTTTAAATGGAGCATATTAAGATTGCTTATTAAGGGATATGTCCTGAAACTGTTGTAGCTGTGGATAAGGAGTTCAAGATCATGGGAGCCCAATGAATAAGTTTTCTTTTTTTTTCTCTTCCGAATTTTGTATTAGATTGTTCTTTTGGATTTGTGACAGACACCTTATTGGCAAAATTTTTAAGGTAAATGTACTTACACCTTACCCTCAGCAGTTCAGAGAACTCTTACAAGAATCTTTAACTTAAAAAGTCATGTTTCATTATATTACTCATTAGAATAAATAGTTTTTTTAAACAAAAGGTTAGTACTCAACTGTCCCCCTGCCCCTCTTGTCCCTGCAGGTCAGTTACTCTTTCTAGATATGTGACCAATGACCTCGGTGGCTTTGGTGTTGCAAGAGTCTGTGCTCCCAGGCCAGCTTTTCTTTCTGCAGCCATGAAATTCTTGGTTTGATTCGTCACTCCAAGTTCACAGAATCACTAGGTTGGAAAAGAGCCACTGGATCATCGAGTCCAACCATTCCCATCAATCACTAAACCATGTCCCTCAGCACGTTGTCCACCTGTCTTTTAGATACCGCCAAGGAAAGGGACTCAACCTGGGCAGCCTCTGCCAGTGCCCAGTGACCCTTTCTGTGAAAATTTTTTTCTGATGTCCAGCCTGACCCTCCCCTGGCAGAGCTTGAGGCCATTCACCTCTCGTCCTGTCCCCTGTCCCTTGGGAGAAGAGCCCAACTCCCGCCTCACCACAACCTCCCCTCAGGTAGTTGGAGAGAGCAATGAATGTAGAAAACTAGGAATGTAATAACTTGCCTAGGTTCATAGAAGGGCTCTCTATGGTTTGAGAAAGAACTTGCTTTCTATCAGTGCAGCTTTTTCCTGGAATGAACCCCCCCCCCCCCTTTTTTTTTCATAATGGCTCAAAGATGCCAATTCCTGAATTGTTTAATAACGTGATGTGGAAATAGGTTAGGGGGGGGGGGAAAGTATGAGTCCTTTGCCAGAGAACATAAGGCCATGCCAGGGTTTGGTATTCTCTTTTTTTTTGGTTTTCTATAATGCAGCAAGGCACCTGTGAGGCACGTTTATTAGTATTGTACTGATATGTAAGTAAAAGCGTCTGTAATGTGCTTAGTTATCATAGCTGCAATTTGGGCAGTGCTTTGGTTCTTGGTTACTAATCAGGCTATCTGTATTTAATTGGGTACATTTTAAACTACCCGTAGGTTTTGTTTTCCAGCTGGTCCACAGAGGTCTGCCTGTGATGGAAAATGCTTCTCGTTGTTTGGTTAATTCAGCAGAAATAGGCACGCTAATTTATTTTAAAACCTTAGTAACAACACTGATCTCTTCTCCTAGAGTGAAACTAGCACACATCACAAACTCTTTAATTTTTCTGTTGTTTATATGAAGTGTCGTTCTGCTAAATTGCGTTGTGAAAGGTGTTCAAAAAGCTCACGATGGTCGTCAGAGTCCAAATCTAAAACTGCTTTTTAAAATTACTTCCTGTCAAAGAATGATTTATTATTTTAATTTTCACTACAGCAGTTAAGGTGGTAGAACATATTCTTTGGAATGACTTTCTTCATTTGACACAACCTCATTACAGCTTCAAGGTATTTACTTGGCCAAAGGCAGAACTGGCTTTTACCTGCCCTAGATCTCTCCATGGTTCTCTAACCTCTGCAACCTCCTGATTTCACTGATTCTATCCAGTTTTCAAAGTCCAAAACCTCCACTAGGAGGAAGGTGTCAGCTTAAGCTCGGTTTAATTCTGCCTGAAAGATAGAGCAATGGGAAAAATTCATAGTCCTCTCTATTGCTGGCATGTATGACTTGAGAGTTCTGAGACTTCCCACCTGCTTTGTGTGATTTGAACTGCTTTTCTGCTTGGCTTGTAAGCTTTTGGGGAAGAAAGTTTTCCATTTACTTGGGTTTTTTTGCATTAGGGTATCACCATGGGATACGTAATGATCTGCCTCAGTGCTAAGATAACACATCTTTCTGGCTTCCAGCTTATTCTCAATAAGGAAGAGGGTTTATACTATCTTGAACCACTGTTAATAAGTTTAGCACACAAAACATGTGGAAGTTGAAGGAAACTCAGTGCCTTCGAGAAACATTTGTGGTCTATTGTAGTGTTTATTCCAGATATTTGCAGTATGAATGGAAAAAAAAGGGTGAGCTACAAAGGAAGAATTTTTGATAGTTGTCAAAGGACATCTGCATGTTAAAGAAGTGAATGACGTTCAAGATGCTCTATTAAAGGGTTTTCAGGAATTCAAACTGAAATGGGAAGATTTTAAATACAAGAAGGAGAATGAGACTAGGTTAATGTATTTCCAAGTACAAATTCAATGGGTTTTTTGAATACTGAGTGATTTTTGTGTGAATTTGAGAAGAAATTTGAGGATTTTATGAGGTATTTAATGAAATGCTTTAGGCCAATATGCTAAGGCGTGTTAGCTTAGATCTCACTGTTGTTTGTTTGATAACTTCTGAATTCTTGGAGATTCTTGTGCTGGTGTAACCTTTGATCTAAATTTTTGACTTGATACTTCTAACAACAAAGATAAATGGTTGTTCAGGCAACTACTGTTTTAGGTACAGAGGAAGCCAGGATAGGTGATGTAAAGCTAACAACCAGACTAAAAGCACAGGCAGTCTCAAAAAAGAACTTCACAGAAGTAGAGAAGCAACCAGTACGTTATTAAAAAAAACATTAAAAAACCAAACAAAAAACCGTCTTGTACAAAGCCAAGTCAATTTTCAAGCAATTAGTGAGGTTACAGCAATGTTCTCGGTTGCAGGCACGATATATTTAGAAAAAAAAGACTTCAAAACTTGTGATTTATGATTCATAGGTAAAGAAACAATTGTTTGAAGGGGAAGATAGAAAAACCTGAAAAATTTACCTCTGCATATCTCTGCTAATAGCCCAACCCACTCTACAGCACGAAGTACAAATGGGAGCAGAAAAAACAAGAAAAACCTTCTACTGTAATTAAATGAATAAAAGTTAGAGATAATGTGGCTTGAAATTACTTGCCAAAGTTGAAGTTCTGTGATTAAATTCCTTCTACACACGAATCCTTAAACCTTCAGGGATCTTATGTAGTTAAGTATCGCTTAGGTGAAGGATGCTGTGTGAAAGGTAGAAATAAAAGGACAATCTCTGAATTTTAATAAAATATCCATAGGTAAAGAGGAAATTAAAATCACTGTTACAGTCAGTGCCAGCCAGTTTGTGTGTTCTCTGGAGAAAGGAGGAAGCATTTTAAACAAATCTCAATGTTGAAGATATAGAATAATATAGAATCATAGAGCAACCAGGTTGGAAGAGACCCACTGCATCATCGAGTCCAACCGTTCCCATCAATCACTAACCCATGTCCCTCAGCACCTCGTCCACCCGTTCCTTAAACCCCTTCAGGGAAGGTGAATCAACCCCCTCACTGGGCATAGAATCTATGATTCATATTTATTTGTGAGAATTTGTGATTTGTTCCCCTTTTATCAAGGCATCCCCTTCCCAGTGCTCAAAGCTGCTGAAAACTGAACAAGACGACACGTTTCGTTTTTCCTGGAGTTCGTTCTTAGTCGCTTAGTACAAAATAATAAGAGAAAAAAAAATCCTAATGCTTTTTTAATCCAACTGATAAAATCCTGTAACAGCTCTGCAGAAGAACCTAACAGGAAACTGACCTGTCTCTAAAGCATTAATCCATGTTTAATATACAGCTCAGATACTGCTGTCACATTTCACAGCAGAAAATTCCTGAGGAACGTTGTGAATGGAATAAAAAAATGTTAAATTGTGCTAATTTGAAAATTGTGCGAATGACATGTTAATTTAGGAAGATAATCTGGAGGAACATGACTAAGAGAAATAGGTATCAATTTAAAGGTGGAATAGGAGGAGAGTTGAGTAAGAAAATGAATTTGGGTTTCAAGATAATGCAATGAAGATGTTGGGAGCTTGCAGGCAGCCCTTCTGGAGCTCGTGTCTCTGCTGATCTTGGAAGCATCTTGGAGGAGATGGAGGAGGAATTCATGGTGCTGGAAAATGTGCAGGGAAATAGAGAACAAAACATTTGGTGCCCTGGTGTTCCTCCACGAGCTGGGTGGGCTGCTCCCACTAGCTCACTTGGATCTTGAGCACACACTGAGTTCCAGACGTGCTTGTTCCCTGAGTTAGTGGCTTGTGCTGAGCTGGAGCTCTCGCTCATGGGGGTTCTGGCTCTGGGACAAGCTACTGATGTGATAGTGATTTAATTTTGGAGGTAACTAGGAAATATGTAGCTTTTGTTCCAAATCGGAGTGAAGCCAAGTGTCCAATTACTCTTTGAATCTTTCCAGCTCTGGCGTGGAAATTACAGATGAGAGGAACCCCTTTTTTGTCCTGTGCCATTCAGGCTCAGGGTTGAGGTAGCCCTGCAAATAGTCCAAGGCTTCAGCTGCTCTCCAGCATTGACCCCATTTCAAGCTGGCACAGACCAGTTTGAGGCAGTTACAAGGCCTACAGCAGCCAACCTCTCTGCCTCCTCCTTTTGTATAGGGAAACAGAAGCGAAAAGCACCTGCTGTTTGGAGAGCCTCGAGAAGCAGGGGAGGAGCGATTTTGTTAGTGCTGGTTACACAAAATGGGAAAGCAGCGAGTTCAGGGATTCATTGCTGGGAGCTGCAGAGGTTGTACAGAGCTGGACAAGACCCAGCGTGAGATGTTTGGGGATATTAATCAGCAGGGGAGGACTGAAAACACTTGTCCTCCTTCCTTTTTAGCTTCTCATGTCCTTAATGCTGTCCATCCATCACAATCCTTCCAAAACTAATCCCAAAATATTTGATAGAAAGAATGACTTCAGAAAATGTAGACACCTATGTGACTACATAGTGTTACCCGAAGAGCAGCTTTGGGACAGTGTTTTAGGAATTGCTTTTTGCAGAAGCTTAAACTCTTCCAACACACACTAGTGTGGAAAGAAAGTTAAGATGAAAGCTCTTTTCTTCACGTCAAGTACTGCAAGAATTTGCAAGATGAAAGAAGTATATGTTGAAGCAAAAGCCATGGCTGCAGAACTGTTGCCTTGATTGAGTTGCAAGGTGTTAAACGTTATGAGGAGCGTAAGCATTTACCCAGTGGGGAAATGACAGTGGCTGGCTGCAGTCGTACAAATGTAAGATTCGGCACCAAGCTGACACCAGATAGTTCTAGAAAGGGGAAAGGAGCTGGGTGACAAAGATATAGGAGATAGTATTTAGTCCCAGAAAGAGATAAAGAACATGCCGTTCTGCATAATGCAGCAAATGCAGTTTCACTGGCTGCAAAAGAAGCCACCTGCAGATTAACCCAAGGTAGTGAAGAATAAAAGCAGTCCTGGAAGCAAGCAGGTCACTGTTCAATTAGAGGGAATAACCGTGTAACAGTTAAAATTTCAAGTCAAAGGGCTGTGAGCAAATGAGCCAGATGTGGAAATGGATAAAGGGTATCTGAGAGCAAATACTAGAGAAATTCTGGTGGTTCTCAGTTTGAATAAAAGTGGTGACCTTGCCCAACACAGAGAGCTTGATGTAAAGTACCTGCATGGTTCCATTAAAGGCTGTTGGTGTTAGATGAAAGTGACCTCTAATGGGGAAAAAAAGCCCCGACGGCCTGAAAGATTGTGTACATGCAGGCCATAACGTGAACATTTGTTTTGGTGTCAGAGGTCTAACGCCTGCAATAGTTTAAGAGGAAACTTTAGAAGTTTGAGGAGAATGAGAGAATATTCGAGTTGCTGTGGGTTTATCCCCATGTGTGTGATCTCAGCATTGCAGCTGCTGCTCTGTCATGTCTCGGGGTCTTTGCTCACTTCAGTAGAGTACGATAGCTTTGCTGTCTGTAATTGAAGTGATCCTGAAAGAATGAGCAATAAAATAGTTTAGTTTCTAAAGCAGTAGTGATAAAGGAAAACAATTTGGCTGCAATTATGCAGCTAAAATAAACCAGAAAAAGATTAAAAAGTTTATTCTGCAAAGTCTCCTTGGGAATATTTACCCACTAAGCAGTGGATGAGCAAAATACTTCAAAAATATTCTCCAGTTTTAATGTTTGGATTAATTAAAATTGAAGACAGGATTTCCTTATAGTGAAGAGAGAATGAAAATAAAACCTGAGGTAGTCAAACCTCTATGGGAATAGCTCTGGCCATTTCAGACTTCCTGCATATGCATTGGAGCAGTGTTTGATGGTGTCGAGTCTTTTTTCTGTGACTCAAACTCGGTCCTAATTGAACTCGGAGGCAGCTCTCAGTCTGTAAAATGTAAAAATCCACCAGTGACAAAACGAAAACAGGCAGGAAGGTAGGTCAAGGAGGGAGAACATGTTAGGGCTTTGCTGTTTTGGTTTTTTTAAATTTTATTTTATTTTTTTGTTGGAAAGTTGTTGTCTAGGTGGGGATGTTGACACAAGGCTTGTGTAGCAGGGGCTGGATTTCTGGCAGGTGTCCCTCTGCACCTCTAATAAAAGACACAAAATCACAGCCAATAAAAAATAATTGGAAGGGAAAATTCTGAGAATGAAATGTCAAATAGCACTGGAAATGTTAACAGGAGAGGGAAAATTATTAGTAAATATATAGGTGAGACCAAACCAATCCCTTTATGAATGGAAAAGGGCAATTGTAGTTGAGGGGCAAACACCCCCATATAAGTAACTAATTGGGATTATTTATCACTGCTCATTAGATGAGTTGGGCATCTCAGTCATATAGTAAAATAATCACACAGAGAAGGATTTGGCATAAGAGGATTCTGCAATATAGACAATGCCCAAATGACTGGGGAGAAATTAGGAACCGTAAACGAGGTAGGACATAAAAAGCAGCAATTTTTGATTTTTATGGGGCAATCTTTGAAGAAAAACGATGATGAGGCAGGACGTGCTGCATTGTTGAGTCTCAAATCATTGAATGCCAGCAGTGTTTGCCCACACAGATTTTTTGCTGCAGAAACACCAGCGTCCGTGGTGGCAGAAGGAGATGGGTCCAGTTGTTCTGGTGACACTGGAAGGACAGTGGGAGTGGGGAGAGGCTGTATCGTGTGCCCCTGTCTGGCTGCAGCAGTGTGATGAGCTCAGGTTTGTGTTCTCCAGCTTCCTCACAGTGTTTGCACCAAAAAAAAGGGGTGCAATACTGATTTTGGGTAAAATGAGCCATGTTGATCAAAACTTGTTATATTAAAGTCTCTGAAATGAGCCCAGCTGATGTTGCCTGTGGTCTGTTAGCACTCATGCAGGACAAGGCTGAGCTTGTGATTTGGTGGTTGCTGCTATTTCCCTGATAATTAGCAGTAACCACTTATAAATCTGACCCTGGTGCAGACCAGGTTGTTTCCTTTCATATCTTTGTTCTATGTATGGGGGCAGGCAGAGATTTGCAGTTTGTATATGAGACCAAACATGAGGAAAAATGGTTGTGAACCAGTATTGGGAGCAAGGACTTGTTGATGGGTCAGTGAAGAAAGGGTGGCAGCAACAAGCCAGATTCAGAATTCCTGATAAAACTTTTACTTTTTTGACTTGTAAATGTATAAAATCTTGGCAGGTCCTGAGTGTGCAAGATGTAAACCCCTGCTCAGACATTCCCTCTTCTGCAGGCAGCACAGCAGCTAAAATTCACTTCTAGAAATTGGCTGCTTGATAGTAAACCATTAGTGTGGAGGTGAGCGCCTCAGAAACTGTGCAGCTGTCACTGCAAGGCAGTTATTTAAATGTTTAGAAACAATATGACTGTGGAAATCTGTAACGTGAGCACGACTGAGCAACCTTTATGGCTTTTTAATGAGTCAGCCCAAAGAAGAGACAGCGGTGAGTTGAGGTGACACAAGCAAAATGCCTTCTTTGAACTGCTGCTGACTTTATCGTAGCTCCACTTGGGGGACTGCATCCCACCTCGGGCCCGTGTCACTAGTTTGTCATCCAGGGCAGGAAGGTTTAAACGAAGTGCCAGAGGTTGCAGAGGGAAGTGTGATGATGGTGGAAATTGAGCTGCAGTGACTATCTGAAATCCCTGGCTGTGACATCTTCTGCGTGGCACTTTCTGGAGGCAGCAAGGCTTATAGAAAACAAGAGGTGGATACCAGGGAATTGCTTCATTAAATACATTCCCATGGCCACCTGGCTTCTGTTAGCTGGAAAAGCAAAGCGTATGAAGCAGATATAAACATAAAATAGTATTGAGTAGACTTGTCTTAAGCCATCAGCTGCCAGCTTCAAACATTAGTTTCCTTCCTTGAGAAGTTTGTGATGTGAAGAATGTGGTTCAGTTGTCAAAATAGTCTTTGTGGTCACTGGGGATGCTCTTCCCGCTGTCCTGCTGCTGCCTGTGGAGAGCACGGGGCCTGGGAGGCTCCTGCAGGTCCCTCCCTACGAGCAATTCTTGTGTTCCACCTGCCAGGCTGTGCTGATGTCTCTGCTAGCCTAGAGTGTAGGGAGTGACACTAACTGCCTAAGTGGTGGCTCCATAAAAGAAACGGGTGATGGGATTTTAAGGGACGACGTGAAAATTACGCACACATTTTGAGATAAATGGCCTTCAAATAACATTGTTTTTTAAAATGATGAATGCAGGGCTTTGGGATGGAGGCAGGAGTTCCAGCCGATATGATTTTGAAGAATTTCAGCAAATAAATAGAGTTGGGCATGAACTGCTCTGCAAGATTTTAAATGGTGGTTTGCATTTGATTACTTGGTGTTTTATGTACAGTTCATCTCAAGATTCTGGGGTCGGCTGTTTTTTATTTGCCATTCAGGATGTGAAACATGGATGTTTCAGAGGTTTTGCAATCAAATCTATATTTCAACCTTGTAATGGAGCTGTTTTCTTTCACCAAAAATATACTCATGGTAAATTGTTTCCATATATATGGCTGTAAATATTAAATATTAAAAAAATAGTCTTCCTTTGCTCTGAGTATATTTAGAAACATTCATTATACAGGCAAAAAAAAGCATATCCATTAAACCATAGCTCTTTGGGGTTTGAATACCTAAACCCACGTAGTATTTTAATAATCACTGTTCAATTCTTTGCTTTAGAGAGTAAATAAAAGAAGAAATATTTCTTTGTTCTTATACAAACATTAATAAAATAAAAATCTTTAGCATGAGGTTTGCTTGAACAAAAAGGCCTTGGAATACGATTCTTGCAGCAGTTACATGAACAACGAACTTAATCTCTGTTATTGCACAAAACCCAGGAGGAGATCCTTGGCTGGTAGGAAGCGTCGCTCACGGTGTTTTACATCAGACACATTTTTTTGTATCTGTACAGCTTGAGGACGAAGGGTGGGGGATAATCTGAGAATCCCTTTCTTTGATGCTGCAGCCTAGAGGTATTTGTAGCTCTGCAGAGCTGACCAGGTGTGGTGGGAGCAGGTACAGCCGAGCGGTTCCCTTCCAGAGGATTAACTTGTGGGACCACGTACCAAAGCTTCGGTCACAGCCGGGATGCATGAATGCTTGGATCTTGCATTTGTGAATCGTTTCTCCTTTCTTGGTACCATGATGTTTGCTTAGAGGGGAAAATTGAAATTTAATATGAGCACAAAGAAAGAGTCTTATCTTTGGAAACAATGGTTATTGATTTTCTGATTATTTATATGTAAATACATCTCCTGTTTCAGGACAGTGAATACACACTGTAAAACAATAAGCCTTTTTCAACAGACTTTTTATGAGACACTGGGTATACACTGCTTTATTTAAAGATATGCCCGTTGTATACTGCCTCTTTTTTTTGGATCTCTAGACTCTTTTTTTGGGTTTCTGGGTCTGTTTTTAGGGTCTCTGGGCCTTTTTGATTATATTGCACTCCACATTCCCCTGCCTTAGTGGCTGTGCTGTTATTTTATATGTAAGTAAAGCACAGGTAATGTTTAAAGGACAATATAGCCATGGAAATACAGTCGAGTGATCTTGTGGCTGAGCGCTGCTCCAGCTCTGACAGCCAGGTGGGAATAGGTTTGACTTGTAATCACAGGACAAATGCTACAATGAACTTCTGTTGGCTGGAGCAGAGGGCTGGGGGCTCTCTGCCCTCCCAGGGGGTTTGTCAGCTCTTTTCCACAGCTCAGCAGCAACCAGCGAGAAGGTAGAATTGTACCACTGTCTTCTGATATTTCAGTCTCTCAGTTTGTCTCTGGCACCTCTAGAACTGCTTAATTTGTCATTGTAATTCCTGAGTGTGTATAAAAAGAGATATCTGAGGGATTAAACCGTTGATGCAAGGGGTTGCAATATGACCTGGGTCTAAGTCCTGTTAAATTAGAGGGGCATCTCCTGTGAACCGCGACCGTCTCTGTATGGCACCGATGGAGAACGGAGGGAGGAAAACCTTCCATCAACAGACAGAGAAATCTCACTTTGCCACCGAGTTCTTCCTCCTCTGTAAACACCGTTGGGGCCCCTCTGTAGAAGATTATGTTTAGGGATAAATGAATAACATGCTCTAGGCATCTATGTGCTGTGTTGCTAGAGGGGGTTGATTTTGCATGCTGCCAGCAGCCCTGCCCTTCTCATGTGCAAAATTTCAGTGTGGATGTACTTTAAGCACATTAATGATCCAATGAGCTTGTTCTCCGCTGCACGATGCATTTAAATGAAATGAATGTTTATTCTTCCTACTTATTGGTGTATAGGAGGGTGGGATTAAGTTGCATAAAAAGTAAGAAGCAGTATTTTTTTTTTTCTGATCCCAGTTTGTGTGACTGGAGATTTGAAAATGTCTCTCTCAGCTGGTGAACTTACAATCATAGAATCATAGAATAACCAGGTTGGGAGAGACCCACTGGATCATCAAGTCCAACTGTTCCTATCAAAAAACTTCTAACACAGATTAAGTTTTCAGTGAGATCTGATGTGCTTTGGTTTGTTTGAAGAAAGAAGTTTTCCAGGTAGCACAGTTGTATCAAACAACAACATAACGCTGCATTTCTTTAAACTGTTTTCCCCTAACAGGGAATACAGCCCACATTTTGTTCCCACTGGAGCCAATGGAAACTCAGTGATGCTGATTGTGGAATGAGCAGCATTTGGCATGGTAGATGCAGGTTGCAGGATTAGTCAAATGTGCATTAAAAAAGAAAAATAACATAATTTTGTCCAAGTCGGTGGAATTTTAGTAATTCTGTTTTCATCATTGAAGTCTCATCTTACAAATGTAAATGTATGCACATTTAAAATTCATTCTTGCTATGAATTTTGCCAGCAGGAACTTGCCAATGGCTTTCTGGCACTGATAAAAGCCTACTTGGAATGTTCAGTATCTATAAAACAAGGTAATTGAATTAATGCATTTGAAATGGATCTTACGTAAAATATATCTGAAGGACATGTTTATATTAATTTAAAGAATATTAACATTAAAGTATTGCCTTGTAAAGCCATTTAATTCAATGATCTGGAGGCAATTGTTAGCTAAATTAGCGTAACTCCTGAGAAAACACAAGACCAATTGAGTTACCTCAGATTTATGCTTGTCTATCTGAGACCGGGATCAGTCTGAAGGCAGATAAAATGTTGTTCCACGTTACTGTAACTTTGTAATTTCAGAGAAATATTAAAACATAAAAGGGAATACCTTATAATTCAGCAATTCACAGTAGAGGGGGGATGAAATAGATTTATTCTAGAAATCACAGCTCAGAATTGCCTGGCTTCTGTGTACAGGAATCATCAGCCGTACATTCAGTATGTTTTACTTCTGCCCTATCTCACCCAGTCTAGTGTTTTTGGGGAGAGGCTGATACGGCTTCTTCAGGCTGTGAGCATGGATTGGGCTTCTAGTGTCGTGGTGAGAAGCTGCTGGACAGGCAAAAAGGCTCTTGGTCTTCTCAGCCAGTCCAGAAAGAGATCTAATCTCTTTCGGATTTATATTGCTTTTCTCTGCAGCTGTGGTTAGGGTTTATTGGAGTTTGCAGGCAATCTGCCTTCTCTCTGATGCTTTTAAGTAAATTTTTCAGCGTGCTGTTGTTGAGGGGGCAGGTTCCTAGCCGGACAAGGATCTCTGATACCTAAAGCAGAGGCCTGAGGGATGATGAATGTCAGAATCTGCTCTCTGACCAAGAGGTGTAGTTCCTTTCATTGAGATAACAGGGTGATCAGGTTTGGGGCCTCTTCATCCATTGGCAAGACTTAAAAAAGTGTTAGTGAAATAGTTGGGTGAATAATTCCTACTTCTCTATCTTTGCGTTAGAAAATTTCCCATGATATATTAGAAAAACTCGCTAAATTTGCAAAAGGTAAAAAGAAATCGCATAAATGACATACTCAGCTATTTTTTTGAATTACATCATCCAGTAATGAACATCTGAATTCCCAGGCCATTAGCAGAAATGATACACGAGGAGGGACAGCTTTGTAGGCCACCTCGCTGTGTGTTATGTTTGTAAAATTGGTTTGTTGTCGTTCCCCCAATATATTCATTTTACAACTGACAAGATTGTAAGAAGCTGAAGGGGCTACATTGATGAAAGTAAAGCCTGACCACCTATGTACAAGTGGAAGTAAACCTGATAAATATATAATAGTAAGAAAAAATATTTAAAAGATTAATTTCATCATTAGCTGAATGTTTTAGAGCGGTTTTTCTGTAACCAAAGCAACATTAATAAGGAGGTCTGGAGTAAGACACAGCAGAGCTGTGATCAAAGCAGGCTAATGTTTGACTAATAAGGCTTTGAAATGTGCTCCCAATCTCTGTGGTGCTGCCTCGTTCAGGGAACACACACCTGAGGGTCTTGCCTGCTAGGGGGCAAGCAGAGAGCTTTCTGAAAGCACAAAACAGTCAAATACAGAACTGGCGTGTAGTTACAAGATGAAATTACTACTTATTCTGCCAGAAGTCCTTCCTCAGATTTCAGGACTGTAATTTAAGGAGAACAAAAAAAAAATGTGTGCAATTTGCCATTTCCTCCCTTTAATTTTTTATACATATTATGGGGGTGTGTGGAGGGAAGACACTGTAATTAAATAGCAAAAGAGCTTCTTGTTCCAGCCTTGTAATGAAGCTGGAGTGCTACAAATATCTTTCTGGTTTTTATACTAAAGGGAGATGGTTTTACCAGGTCATAGATAAGCATGAATATCTTTGGTGCTCGGCTTAGAACTTTGAAGATTTAGCTGGTGGCATTGACGGAAGCCACGCAGCAGCATATGAACCCCCCTAACCTTTCATAAAGCAGTGGACATCTACAATATGAAATGCCATATGCAGATCCCCAGGGACGTGCTTCATTCTCCACTGTTTGTTATTCTTCAGTTTAAAAATGAATTCCTTGCATTAAGCTAAATCTTGGAGTTCATGTTTAAATTTGGATTAAAAAATAACTCAAGTAAGCCTTTCTATAGTGACTCCAGTGGCCCTTGGATGAGCTGCTTTGTAATTATTCTTCTTCATTTGTTTAGCAAAACTTGTACATACCGTATTAGTTTATCTGTTTGAGTTCTGGAGGAGATCTGGTGGGACTACTAGTAATATCCCTAGGATGAAGCACAGATTTCAGTATCTCCTTTTGTTATTGAGTTCTCTTTATAGGCTTTTAAGAATGTTAGTAGAATGCTTGATAAATCTGATTGTAATTTTGAATTTGCAATGAGATTTCAAATTTTGATGTATTTTACATGCCTTAAATTTCTGAAGTGAATATTTTAATACCACTATAATTATTCATTAGATTAGCAGCTACATCTTTGCCAGATAGATTTCCAATCTGAATTAACAAGCTCAAACTGCACAGATCTGAATGACAGCTGACGATGAATTGCTCATAAATTCTCTATAGTAGTGTCTTGCTGTTGAGTTTGTTTTACAATTATTATAGGTTCACGTTCAAAGGTATAGCTTGACTTTCTGCTAATCCTTCTGATTTAATCATTGTGATGGTCATTCACTGAAGGAAGTTAATCAGTCAGAAATAATTAGTAGTGACAGTAGAAAGTAGACGGTACCTCAGATTTTTGGGGACACTGCCTGAAAGACTCAGTAAAAGCTTTTCCACTGCAGACAGCTAAGAGTATCAGGCACTGTGAGAACCCTAATAATTTCCATGGTGCTGTAGGTCTCGTGAAACCCCCTGGATGAAAAACCTTCAGTACTGTTTTACTGGGCTTCACACACAGATGGGTGGTGGGACAGGAGGAGAGAGTTTGTGCTCAGTACTGAGAGACTCCACCTTATGTTTAGGGTGGTGATAGAGCTGTTTGGTTAACCCAGGTTCCAAACTCCACAGCGTTCATGGATGCAAAGTATTGAAGCAGAGGAAGAAGAGAGGGAAGCAGTAGAAGGGCCTGGCTGCCTTGCAGGGTGTGAGCTGTAAGAGCAGAAAGAAGAGACACATGATTCATCCTGCAGCTGAGAGAGATCTGTGTGATCTCGTGAGGTGCTGTTAGTGCTGGTGCGTCTGATAAAATGCGAGTCCTCTCACTCATCATCCTTCAGCTACAGGAAGGAAGGAGAAATATTATTCTGCTTTCCATCCTCCCTTCCCATCCCTCTGTCCTGAGGAGGGCTGTACATGGCTTCCGAAGTTGCTGGCCTCTAAAACACCACTTGAGAAGTTTTCTTATCTGCACAGGGTCTCAAATAGAGAACTCTTAACTGCAGTGATGCACTGGCTATTTTTTCTGTCTTCTGGAGCTTCTTCCCTTTGTTTTTCAGTCAATGCAGAAATCAGTTACTCCTTGTTGAAATGCCTTTTAAATGCAATCGCAGGTCTCCATTTAGGAGAGCTCCAGTAAATAAAATATGTAAACCCGATGCTGAAATATCTTCTGGCTGTAAGCAGAGGAGACTCACATGTCTTGGTATCAATGATCTCGCAGCATTTTTTAACATGGAAAGTCTAAAATTTGTTTAGATTTTCTCAGCAAGTTTAATATTACACGTTTTGATTAACCATGGATTAGCACTGGAAAGGGAGAGGAGGATTCATCTAACATGATGATAATTTAAGTAATGATTCAGGTGCTGTGCACTTGCAGGCTAATTCTGTGATGATTTGGAAGATGAGGCATGATTTATGTAGGCAGTTTTCTAGTTTTCTTGTGACTAGAAGGATCCAGGTATCAGTTGGCAACTGCTCCCTGTTTGGAAAGTATCTTAGATTTTTCAAGAGGCGATAGAGTATCAGTTTCACAGGCATTTGTTCTCCACTGCACAGACCTGAGCTTCTATGAGCAAAGGTTGATCTGCAAACAGGGATTGTGTATTTCCACCTGCTCCTGGGCATGTGGGGACGTGCTGTGATGAGTTCTGATGAGACAGTCTGGCTCTGAGAGTGATTTCTGTGCTCGCAGCTGCCTTCAGAGGACTGTCACCTATGCTGGGGTTTCCAGCATCCAGCAAGTGCTGCTGAGGGACAAGCTGTGCTTCCAAGCTCTTCCATAATGTCCTGATCTGTGCTGGGGGTGGCTCTTGGGAAGGAGATGGGAGCTCCAGGAGATGCTCATTGCCCTCCTAAAGGATGGTGGGTGTGCTGGGAGGGAAGCCCTGAGTGAGATCAAGCCGAGAGACAAAGAAATGTCAGTGTAAGTTTTTTCTCCATTTCATTTATATCTCATTTTGGAGACTGTTGGCACTGCCCTAACTGGAGCAAAGCCAGTACAACCAGTCCTGCTGTAACTTGAAGTGGGCCTGTGTATCAGCTTGCCCCAAAAGCCATTTCAATGAAAGCAAACTGCAGCTATAAAGCAACAGGCAGAATTGTCCAAGTCATGTCTGAGATGGGACTGTGGCTCCTTACATTATTCAGAGTCTCTGGAGATGCCCTAATGCTGCATCTCCTGAGTGTGTGGCACAGATATTGCTCAGCTGTAAGTCGCTTTACACTGTCGTGTTCCTATTCTTGCATAATATTCTGTAATTTCATAAATGATGTTAACTTTAATGATTTAACAAGAAACTATTATGGTTTCTACAGCAACCATGACTTCAAATATCCAAAATTATGTACATGTATAATCTCAAACATAATGAAAGACTAATGCAGCTCGTTGCATGTAAATTACGTTCAAAGTTAAAACATTTAAAAGAAAACTGCTTTTGAATGATCATGATGGAAAAATATGCATAAGAAACCCCTCCCTAGCCACAGAATTTCTGCTGGTTCATGCTCAGATAGTTAAAATAAAGTAGATTTTATTCAGACTTCTGAAGCTGATTCATTTCTTGGCAGAAAATAAGGATGGGAATATAGGTTGTGAGCAATGTTGAGTATTAGCATTGGATATATGCTCACGAGCCTGCCTTCTGACGCAGAATTGTTGTGTTGCTCCCAGGAAAAGTTGATATAACTTGTTATTTGGGAAGGGATTGCCTCCAGAATGATGACAGCTCCTTGCTTTGGTCCTTCCAGGTCTTGCTTTGGGCCCGGTTATGTCTGAGGAGGTTGTCTCCTGTGAGGTGTTGAACAAAAATTGTCCAAAAATATTTTTGCCTTCAAGAACGAGCTCATTTTTGTGAGGCCAATTAAAACTCTTAGAGGAAGGGAGTGCGAAAAAGGGTGACAACAGTGCTACGAGCAGGGATGTGATTTGGAGCGAAGGAGAGCAACGCTTGGGCTGGTAAAACAGATGCTCCTAAAGCAGCCAGGAAACTTGCCAATGGGCTGGAAACACCAAAGTGATGGGAGCACGGGGCCTCCCTTCCCACCTAAACACTGCAAAAAGGAGCAATCCTCCCTCCAGAGAGCAGAAGCTGTGAATTTGCAGTCTTTCTTTTGCTTTAAGATGCTTTGAACCTGTATTATAGCGTGGGCTTGTGAGGAGTTTTTTGTTCTCTTGCAGTCACAACTCTGTCATCTTAGGTACAGAAGGGGAGGCCAATTTAGGTTTTTTACTCTTATTTAAATCTCAAGTGATTTATTTTTTTCTCTGAAGTGGAGTTTTGTTTTCTTTTGGATTTACAGTAGCGTAACTGTGATCAAGATATGATTTGATGCTCCAAATGAGTAATTCTGTGGTTCATACCCAGATCGGTGGGAATATGAAGGAGGTTTAAACGTGGCACCAATTACTGGAAGTTTTAATAAGGTCTGATATTACGAGTACTTCTAAATCACTCTGGTAATCATTAATGTATGTTATTAATGAACATAAAAAGTATAATTCTTTTACTTAGAGTAGCTGCACGTGTGGTTTGAGTGTACCAAGTGTTAAGGATGCTGTTTATTTCTGGGCTATTCTGGCTATAGACAAGAGTTTCAGAGAAAAGTGTATCAGAGACTTAGGGAACTTGTAAACAACAACAAAGGACACCAGAAGTTAGAACTACAGGCAAGCTAAGAGGATGCAGGCAGAGATAATCATATTTGTCTAGCAGAATATTCAGTTTCTCCAATCTCTTGCTGCTGTATTACTCTGGCTAAACTGCAATAAGTTTAAATACAATTGAAAGAAACGTACACTCATTTGTTTTGAAAAATCTTTTCCTTCTTTTCTTCTAGTGTGAGCAAGGCTGCCAAGTTGCCATAAACAAGGCCACCTCTTGTGGCAAATTATCAGTCTCGATGTGCAGTGAGACAGTGAATAAGCTAATATCATTTTCTCTTTACAGGATACTTTTGTTGAAAAAGCAGAATTTATGTTTAATACTTTCGCTGTTGATTTCTCTCTTAAGGATTATATTACCACAAGATGTCTCTAAAACCATATTCTCTCATAAACATTTTATAGTCTTTGAAGATGTTGAAAATCTGGGATTTATAGGACTATTACATCCATCTACCCAGGGATCAAAAACTCTATTACAATTATCCCAAGTGCAAAGTCAGAAAATTTATTTAGCTGAGCAGATAAGTTTGAGAATTTTCAAAAGTCCTCATTTAATCTGTATACAGTAAAATCTAATATATTAACCTCCTTTTGAGACATAAAATTAAAATCCCTGTAGGATACAATGCTTTTATCAAAATGTAAGTAAAGGAAGATTTATTAAGTGGGATAGCAACCCCATGAATCTGAATATGGCATATAGTATTTCCTCGTGCCTGTTTGAAGTTTGTTTCATAAGAATAGACTTTTGAGAGTCATAGAAAGGTCCTCAGTGCAGTAGAATTTTGGATGAACTGGAGGAAAATATCATCCTCATGTTCTGAAGGACCCTTATGGCAAATTACTGTCCTTCATCTTCCTCTATTAAATCTTGAGGCTGGTAATTCAGGCAGAATTACCTTATCTTTAGAGGGAATTTCAGGCATGGCCACACAAAAAAACCCTGAGTTGCTAGAGCTGTGGGTGCAGTTTGGTGTTTCAAAGCTTTTGGGAGCCTGTGTTCTTGTCCCCTTGTTGCTGGAGCTACAAGTTCACTTAATGCAGGCTACTACGCAGTTGTCAAGGGATGATAACTTCCACTGCCAGCTTTCACCAAAGGCATTTCTGCTGTAGGTTTTTCTGGTTTGTGTTTTTATATATGGCAGGTGATAGCTCTGCACCTCAGAAATTATTGCCAAAACCCTCAGGCAGAGGCTCACTTGGAGTTAGTCCGGGCACTTTAGAGACAGAGCTGCATCTCTCTTAACCACAAGCAACACAAGCATTTTTTTCAAATTCAGACTTTGGGGGGGGAGCTGCTTTTTAAAAAAGTGATAATTACTCTCAGAGTCCCTTTGCACCAGCACTGGTAACGTAGCAGCAGGCCTGGCACATGCAAACAAAGTTATGTGTGGGGAATGAGGCTTATTTCAACCAAATTCAACCCTCTAAAGGTTAAGAAGTGAATTTAATCCAACTGCCTACTCTCTCCCACCATCACATCCTATTCAAGAAAACGCAAAAGGTAAGAAGATTTGTTTTCTTGAGTGCTTAAAGCATTTAGATGCTCTCCATATATATAGAACACACGTACAGAAGGTATTCCTTTGCCTTCCCTACTTTGCAGGCATGGTCAGTGTAAACAGCAACATTATGAAGTATGGGGTGCACTAGACTTTCAAGACCTTTTTGCCTGACTGGGCTGTTTATTACCTTGTTCTGTGAAGAACACAGTAGATTAACTAGCACAGTGAACTGTGTTTACGTGTTCCCCTGCACGGTATCAGGCAGAACAAGGTTAAGAGCTGCACGTGCAAATCGTGTGGCAATTGGACTGATTTATCATAGTATTATCCATCTTCTGTAGGAGTCATTAATGAGTTAATGTAGTGTATGAATCTCAGGCAGGGGGTTTAAATAACGTGTGTGCTAATCAATAGATTGCAAGAGCTTGAAAAACAGGTTATTGAAATCAGTCATAATTAGCCATAGATAAAACCCTAATAAATCACTGGTAATGTAAGTAGTTCTCTCCAGATTGAAAAAATATGGTAAGACTAGGAGAGGGTCAGAGCAGTGAGCTATGAAATTATTCAGGAAATGAAATGATGACAGGAAGAACTGATAGTGATACACAGATACCTGTATGGGAACATTTGAGTGAAGAAAATGCCCATTTCTTTGAGGGATGAAGAGAAACTGAGAGAAGAAATGATTGTGTATTCCCAGGAGGCACCAGCCTCCCTCTATAACAGAGGCTGTCCCGACCTCCATTTCAGGCAGCTGAAATGTGCTGTAATTTCTCCTTTCTGCATTATAAACATTTTTAATGGGATAGTTAGTTTCAATCAAAAAACCTTCATCTTTCAGATAAGATGAAAAACTTAATGTGTTCACAGAAAAGAACAGAATCAAAGTTCAACTCTTGCGTTGCAGGTCCTGACATAAACAGCTTAACGTGACTGGCTTTTAACATAGAAGCCTGCAAACTGCAGATGTTTCTCTAACAGCAACATAAAATATTCTCAGCCATTCACACCAATCCCCTGCTTTTTAAGCTGATGTTCTGAATTAAAGTGTGTAATATTTGCAGGCATGAGGATACCTAGAAAGCTTAAAAGTCAAATCCTAATTTTGTCAAAGATATCCAACACATTTAAATGCCCAATCTACTGCATAAACAGCAGCAGTTGTTTAATAAAATAGTAGTTTGGGTCAAGCAGGAAAACCTGCTATTATGGAATGGAATAGATGAGATAACAGATGGAATTTCTGTCCAGGGAAAGACTGAAAAGCAAATTTTTTTCCCCCTGGAACATAATTGAGAAGCAAAATTTTTGAGTTACTTAAACTATTTAAGGACATTTGTGATATTAAGCCTTGTGGTGTACTTGAGAACGTTGATAAAAAATGAGTGGGAGACTGTGGGACAGGAGAGGACGGGTGCCGTCTGTCTGCAGGCACTCAGCACCCTTCAGTGCTGTCACAGAGATTTTGGGACAATGGCTTGTCCATGTTCAGCTCATTAGATTAATTCTTCCTCTTTTGTTCCCGTATATGAATACTTCTCTATGTGAGTGAATTTATCTTTCCCTGCATGTCATTTTTCAAGACTAAAGGAGTAACAAGGTCCTGAGAAGGTTACAGCAGCCCTGGGTGTTGGAGGGGTCTGCAGATGGAGACCAGGCTCACTGGCTGCCTAGGGAGGAGGTTGAGTCACCATCCCTGAAGGTGTTTAGAAGACGGGTAGACGAAGTACTCAAGGACATGGTTTAGTGGCAGATAGGAATGGTTGGACTTGATGATCTAAGAGGCCTTTTCCAACCTGGTGGTTCTGTGATGCTCCCCATCCAGCTGTGCCATGTGTGGCACTGGCTAACTGTTACCTTGCTGGTGGGAGCCAGAACTCGGCTGTGTTTATGAGCCTAGTCTCCCAGAGAAGGGATGTATTGAAGAGCAAGGTGTGTTAACCTATTTTTAGTTTGGTAATGGAATGTTTAACTGAAGCCCAAACCTACTTTTAAAATTTCCCGCTGCCAAGCGCTACTTAAATGAATTGTGTGACAGGCGGGTCTCAGGAGGTGGAACCCACATGGGCTACCGCCTTGTTTTATAGCATCTTTATCCATCACCGCAAGGGCAAGAGTTCTTCTTTCTTCAGCTGTGTGATAAAATGACTGTTGCTGATCCAGTTTCAGGTTGAAACAAGGGTCTAATTGCACACTCTTGGTTGAGATCACCTCAGCAGTGCTTTGCACCACAGGGAAAGCTGCTCACCACGCAGCAGGGTAGAACTTAGGCTGTGCTCAGCAATGGTTTAGATGTGAAAATTCTACTGCTGCATGTTGAAATCATTTTGCTAAACTAATTTTTCAAGGTGAAAACCTTGTAATAAGGGTCTCTAAGCAAAGCAGCATTTGAGTTGTTTTCCTATCAGAGTGCAAAAGGCTTTTAATGACGTTGTCGTGGCATTTTCATGCACCTCCCAAACAATTTCTTACTGTATTTTTGCATCACTGTGAAAACATAGAACATGGAGTGGTTTGAGCTGGAAGGGACCTTAAAGATCATCCAGTTCCACCCCCCCTGCCATGGGCTGGGACACCTCCCACTGGATCAGGAGCCCAAGACCAATCCAACCTGACCTTTAACCCCTCCAGGGATGGGGCAACCACAGCTTCACTGGGAAACCTGCGCCAGGGCCTCCCTGCTCTCATGGTGAAGAAATTCCTCCTTATGTCTAGTCTAAATCTGCCCCTCTCCAGTTTATCCCCATTGCCCCTTGTCCTACCACTACCTGCCTGTGGCCAGAAAACAAGCATTGTGGGGTCTTGGGGGAGTTCTTGTTGGACTCACGCTTGTGGACAATATAATGATGTCACAGTGTTTTATTTCTACATATTATAAGACTGCAAGAAGTGAGTTACACACAGTGATTTTCTTCCCTGTGGCTACTCACATAATTTGAGTTGTTCACAGATGAAACAGCTTGGGTTTGCAAGATATCTGATGCCCTCTGTTTCCATGGAAAGGACTCAACTGTGAAAAAGTGCCCCTCTAACATACGGCGTAGTAGATGTCTCCAGAGCTGTTTCATTTAGGCCTCTTGAGCCAGAGGCAGCAAAAAGAAAGTATTTCTTCTATGTTTCAGTATCTCCTACTTGTCTAACCTATTACGAAACATTAGAAAAAGCATGTTTTTATTTTGATTTGGTTTCAGGACATACAATTTTCCATCAAATAATGTTTTCATTTGTTCCAGTGAAGATCAAGGCTAAATACTGTCCCCCTGCTCTTGCACGGTGCAACTCCTGAATGCTCCAGGGCTTTGGTGAAAATTGCAGTAATTCTCTGGGGAGCTCTTTCTCAAACCTTGCACCAGATAGAGCTGTTGTGATTAAATGCATGTGGAGCTTTTCCTTTGGCTTCATCGTGCTTTGGATAATAATGCCTTGTGTGGCTGAGATGGTTCTTAGCTCTCTCTCATCGCTGTGCTGGGCTCATAGAATAGATTCTGGACCAAGGAGTGCAAACTGTCAGCGTTTTCTCTGGCAGAATAGGGTGAGATACAGGCCTCCTCAGTTAGACAACTGGCACATTCTGCGTTTTCACACTTGCTGCTCTGTCCATCCAGGTTTTCCCATTGTTTCTTGTCTCTCCTGTGTTCCTATTCCTGTTCACTGGGTCAAATCTGTTTGGATTTTTGAAGCTAAACTTTTACGGGACCAGTAATAATCTTGTTGCCAAAATATTATCCTTTTACTTAGGTTTAAAGGCCGTTTCACAACTGAAAGGGAATATCTGCCACTAAGAGGTCCCTGAATCTAATTTGCATGTAAATTAAACATCTCAGGGTATGACTGTGATTTCTGAATACACACAAAGGGTGCTGCTCTGATTCCTGGAAAATAAAAATGCATAACATTATATAAATCATATTCTTCTTACTAGTGGCTCTTTTATCTTACCGATTTCTGTTCATTTGAGCCTTTTTTTTTTTAAGGTTCTGTTGCAACGCCTGATTATTTCTGCTGTAACGTGGATCTGAATGTAATGGAACGGGACTTATTTCCAATCACATTCCTAGAGTACTTTCTGGCTAAGTGGTGGCTGAAGCCTAACACTGTGGGAATTGTTAGTATCTAGTGTTATTTTACTATAGGTGAGTGGTGAAGGTATGAGAGCAAGTGGAGAGATGGAAATTTTAATATGTGGATTTTTCCTTTGGCATGTTTTGGCTCTTTCTGATATTTCAGATTATATTAAAAGCTATTTCCTCATTCTTTCCTTGAGCTGGACATCACACAATACATAGTAAGGATAGCTGAGAGAAACTAAAAAAAAAAATAAATCAATCAACCAAACCAAAAGAAAAAAGATAAGGCAATAAACGGAACTGGGGGGAAAACCTAAAATAATAAGATCTGCTTTCTTCTGGCTTGTATTTAGGAAGTGTTATAGATCCTGTAAGATTCACTGAACCTGGTAAAGTTCTGACTGGCCCTTTGAAACAGATTTGCTCCCATTTGCTGCTGAATTATTGTTGAGTTTGTTAGAGTTGTGCAAATTGCTTGGTTATTGGAAATATTCAGGCTCAACAGCACAGACAAAAGGGAATAAAGCACTAGAAAAAGTAGGGGATGAAAATAGTTCTGTTTTATTTTATTTTTTTCATAAGAATGTTTTCTTTCATGGTAACAGACACATTCCCACTGCTGGAGCTGTTTCCCCTCGTGCTCTTCATGAATCATAGAACAACCAGGTTGGAAGAGACCCACCAGATCATTTAGTCCAACCACTCCTATCAAACACTAACCCATGTCCCTCAGCACCTCATCTGCCCTGGTTCTGCTCTGCCTGTCACCTCCCACGGCAGCCAGGGAGAGATGCTGCGTGGAGCTAACCAATCTATGCAGAGGCACTTAGCATGTTGTGAAATGACTTTTGCTGAGTTGTGATTTCTTTGCTCCCTGTCATAGTTTTACTTCAGCATAGAAGCACGGTGGCTCTTTAAGAGTGATGTTGCTGGGCGTGTGCTGAGTGGACGACTTGTGTAATGAGGAAAAATAATGGAATGCCTTTGGTACAGGCCATTAGGAAGAAATCTGTATGTCAATTACTATCTATTTAAAACCCATTCTGGATGCTCTGCTGGGGAGAGGAGGCAAATCTGCCCAATTCTGCTCAGCTGCATTTTGTATAGAAGAACAGGGGAGGTTCAGGCTGAACATTAGGAAAGAAATTTTCATNAACCTGGTGATTCTGTGATTCTATGAACAGGGAAGCAGCAGAGATTTGATATGTGGTTAAGCCCAGATAATTTTCTGCTGTCCTCCTCCCAATTCTCTATGTATCTCCTGGTTCTATCAACTTACTTCCCACTTGCCTTCAATATCTGTGAGAGGCAGGTTTTGCAGTGCTTATGCAGTCAGTCTGTGTGGGTTGATCCAGCTGTGCACAACAAATTGGCTTGTGTGATGGGCTGCTGGCTTGCAGGCACGTAGGATTTTGGCTGGTAAGTCATAAGTATTTTGAAGAATGTGATTTTACTGGGGAACAGGAGGGATTTGGGCAATGAGCTGGTAGCACTGAAGTGCTGGAATGCTCCGGGGTCTCTGAGCAGCTGTGTAAACCAACCACAAGTTCAGGTGCCAGCTGAGAGTCCTAAAACTGCTTCTCTGAGCAGGGGTGGGACCACTCTAATCCCAGTGAGGTTCTTCAGCATCTGTCAGATTTATGTTTAGCTCTTGAACGTCAGGCAATCTGCCATGTACTGTGAGCGATGAGCCACAGAGGCAGTAATTCCTCTAGGCAGGGTTTTCCTGTGACACTGAGTTTCTCAAGGTGTTATTTTCTTTATCTGTTTAACTTGTTTTGACTGACTGCTGTTTACCATTCCTCGCCCTGGGTACCTCTCCATCTGTGGGTTTTGTGGCAAAGGGGTGATGTTTACCAGGGTTTCCAAGAGTTGTGCCGCTTTCCCATTTGATTCTTGCAGTTAGTTAAAAGCGCTCCAAGGCCACTATTGTCGGGACTAAACTGAGTTTTAGCAGAACGTGGCACAGTCTAGGGCGAGCAGATTCTTGATGGTAATGGCAACCTAATCTGTTTTAGCACAGCATCCATCGAATGATTGCCCTGTTTGAATAGCCCAGCATCCTCGGGTTGATGTTTGCTCCATTGCTTCATGCAGGCACAAATTCAGGTCACTGCCAAGTGCTGCAGATAACAAACCAGAGGTACCTCTGCTAAGCCGGGCTGCAAGGTGAAAAGTCGTTTGTACAAGAACCACATAAACATTAACTTGTTTATGCTTCTGGTCTAGTTGGTGTCCTGTGGGAACTCCTAGTTCCAAAATTTAGTGGTGTAGAGTGGATAAGTGCTTGTTAATGTGCTCACTGATAATTTCAGGGCTGCCTTCTGCAGTCATGTCGGTAGAGGCCTGAAAAATACGGCAGTTGATGATTGTTATTGTGCAGCCAAGGTAACGGGCACTCGAGTGAGTTATCAAAGAGAGGAGAATGAGAGTCTGGACAGGACGCTTGTGCTCTTGGTTGGAGAGACTTGATCATTGTATGAGGTCTATTTAATGATATAGAGCATGGACTGAGGTGGTAAGACTAATCTAACTCATTTGCAGATGCTTAGTCTATAGACAAAGCAGCTAATGGTGAAAACAGCGTGTGTAGCATGGCAGTGGACAGGAGAAAGTGCAATACATTCTACAAGGAGTTGGTGATGTCCATTTAAAATGGCATCAGATGTGTGGTGGTGGCTGGGACAGTTGCTCACTGCATCTGCACGCTGCCCTTCGTGATACACGGCACCGCTGGACAAAGCAGTTTCCTCGTTTCTTAGAGAATCCTCATGCACTTCAAGCCAGCGGTAAGGAGTCACGACTTATTTAAAAGAGAAGTTATGTGCCAGTACTCTGCTCTATTCCTCTTTTTAATTCCCAGAAAAGAATACCAGCTGCCTGGCACATAGGTTAGAGTTATCATAGAATCACCAGGTTGGAAGAGACCCACAGGATCATCGAGTCCAACCATTCCCACCAATCTAGTTGGGTCTTTTTAACCAGCCTGTGAAAATTCACAAAGCTAATGAGCTCAAATACTATTTGATTTTTTTTAAAAAAGAAAACAACAAGCACTCTGCCTCCTCTCACCTTTCAAATGTTATTTATACTTTTGATTTGACAAGAGCAAGGAAAGTTCTTTTTGCTGGTAATTGGTGTAATTGTTTTCAGGCCAAAAGAAATTTCTATATCAGAACTATAGATATACTTAAGAGGCCTCTGATGACTTTTAAACTTGGTCTCTGCAACCAACCGCACCAGTGTTTTTAGACCTTGCCAAAGCACTGAGGACATTATATTATTGAAAGGAAGGTGACGTTAGGAGTGCAATGAAATATGTGGAGAGATGGAAAGCTCTAGCTGAAAGGATGCTATTATAGTCCTTTCTGAAAGTTACCAGTACTGAAGGGCTGTTTTAATATACACCACTAGTTTGAGAGGGCATCAGATTCCTGACACTGTCATTAGTCACGCCGCTCTTTCACTCGGTGTGACAACACTTCATTTTCTTACCATGTGCTAGTGACTTCTTTATTTCAAAGAATTTCATAGCTCAGTATCAACAGCTGAAACTGCGCTGATCTAAGACCAGGGTCTCGAAGGGCTTTGTAAAATTAAGAAATAAAACCCCACAAGTGGCGTGTAGTGTCTGTTTATGTGAGAGGAAGAGAGTTGGGTGTGCACACACGTAGAGAACTGCTGTTGCAGAGTCACTGGGAAATCACCACAGTCCACGTGTTCTCTAAGGCTCCTTTGCTTCACTCTGCAGTGCCCCTGCCCTTTTCCTAGGCTGCCTGTTTGTTGTAATAAAATTATATGTTGTTACTAAGAGTATATTTTTGGTTCACTGATCTAGGGTAGACAATGTGCTTTTTCTGTGGTGATTGTGTAGTATGTTGTGCAGCTTGGAGAATTAATCGAGTTGTAAAAGATTGTGCTTTGGGTGATGAAATGCTCTTTCATTTCTTCTTCACTCCTCAGGCAGCCCCATGTGCACAGTTCAGCATATCATATATCTGAAACCAGAGCTCAGGCATGAAGCAGTTTGCAACAAAACGGTAGGACAGAGCTCTGTAGATATAAAACTTTGCTGTGGAGCAGGATTAAAGAGAAGTTAGGGTTCGTTAACCAGAAAATACCACACCAGTAAAGTACCAAATAGGTTGATGTTTGCATTGATATTGTGGAGAAGGGGTTGCAGGGTAGGCAAGGGCCTGACACCCACCAGAAAGGGTTTTAGCAGAACAAGGAACCCCCAGGATGCTTTTTGACGACACTGATGGACATCAGGATGTGGAACAGGCTGAATTTACAGCAGTGACGCTGGACCACACAGCTAGAGCATCGCACTGTGTGTCAGCTGCTGCTTGGTGCATTGTGAGCTCTTTCTCCATCATTACCTTTGACTTTCCTGGAGGTAAAAGTTTTATCATGCTATAAATGAGATAACTGAGGGGAACCTGCCACTAGCAACTTGTGTACCAGTTTGTATCTAATTACTGGAATATCATTACCGAGGCTAAAAGCGTGACAAGATACCGTGAAAAATACACACATAAGACCTACTGGGTAAGAGGCAGTAGCTGTTTTTTGATGAGCAGCTTTGGCTTTTAACAGGGAATTAAAAAACCCCACAGATTTATTGTTAACGATAGTATAAATGTAGAGTAATGCAATTTTAGAGTTCAATTAAAAGAGGAACTCTTAAATTTAAATGTGATTCATTGTATCATCTGGTGAAATACCTGAGAGAAGGGAGGCAGAAGACAGTTTAGACTGGTGCCTTCCCACAACTTAGACACTGGAGCAGGTTGCCTGATGTTATCAACATCCTTCGTTAATCTTTGTTTGCACTGCCTTCTAAACAGAGGAAAGCTGTAATTCAGCCTTGAGCATTACTAAGGGCCAGACTCAGCTTTCTCTGGCTATTCAATCCAGTAATCAGTCAATAGTTATTCAAAGCCAAGTGCAGACAGCGTGCATGGAGCGAGCTCCAGCATAGTTGCTGTTTTAGTTTTATCAGGTGGTGCATATTTTGCAGAGAAATTTGAAAAAGGTAAAGGAAACCTGTGCACAAAAAATTTCACGTCCTCAGTGTTGGTAATAGAGAATGCACACACTAAGGAAACAGCTGCATTTTATTGGAACATTATTTCTGGGTTACTTTTCACCTCCCAAGTGCCCAGTAGCATTGCTTCTGGTGTGTCCATTTTTGAGACAATTATTGGAGTACAGACTCCATGGAGAAAGCCTGGTAGAAGAGAAGAGGAAGGAGCTTTGCTGAGCAAAGCAGCAAAAGGGGTGAACATGAGCTGCAAGAAGCTTTAAAAATCGTACTGGCTTCCTGCCAAGATGGTGTGCTTGGGCATCGATGATTTGCAGTCATTATGTTTCCTCCCTTTATCACCTCCACTAAATTTCCAAGTACTAAAAGCAGGAAAGATTCACTCCCATTCTCCCCTGTTCATATGGCTTTTCCTTTTATTGTAGTTGTTTCTGCAGCAAAATATATTAAAATGGTGAGAGACTGTCTGGTGAGACCACAGTGACTTTTAATTGTCCGCTTTCCTTCTTGTTCGTGCATATCTCAGAGTAGGAAAAAAAAAAATCTTGTAATACTCTAAGTAGCTCTTGGATCCAGCCTTTCAAAGTGTGGTGGGTCAACCTGCAGAGAAAAAAGCTTGGTGATTCAGCTGGGCACCCAGAACAGGGTCTCAGGCCCTCCTTTCTGCAGTGACAGAGTCTACAGAAGAGTAATCAACAACTGAAGCTTACAGAAAACAAATGTCTTGTGTGTGTACTCAGAAATAACCAACATGGTACTTTCAGATGCAGTTGGTTTTGGTGGGTTTTTACATTTGGTTTTGGTGAGGGTGTTTTTGTTTCCCAGGATATGTTCGGGTAGGTAGCCTGAGGTGAGCAATCGGGCTGTATCGTCGCTTGAAAAAGGTGGAACTCTTGCTTTTATTTTAATGCCTAAGAAGCATAAGATGTATCCAGACTGTATTCGGGAGCAGAACCAGTTGCTTTGTGGAAGCACAAGCTGAGCAAAATCATACTGCATAGACGTGCTGCTTGCATTAAGCCTTCCCCGTGGTGATTGAACTGCACGCTGGGCGAGCTTCAGGGGCACGTGGTACAAACAGCTCTTAACCCCCTCCAAAAGAGAAACAAGACATACTGCCTGCTAGGCTTTTACTCAGTGGAGCTATTGACCCTGGGACTTGGGAGCTGCCTGCTGCTCACCTGAATCTGCCTTGTAATTCAGAGATGGAAAATAGCTCGTTGGAGCTCTTCCTGAGCTGTTAGCGTTACAGCATCGTGGGTTCCCATCAGGACGCAGGCTTAACCCACCTGTGAGTACAAACCAGCTTTCTCTGCAGCACTTTGATTTGTGCTCTCTCTGCAAACCTTGGGTGTATCTGCCCATTACTGTGCAGGCAAAGTTGAAGACATACGGGAGGAGAAACAGAGGCAAACATCTCATTTCCATCAATACACAGAATCAGGGATGCTTCTTAAAGCACAGACTGAAAACATGGCCGAGGTTAGACCTGTGCATAAGCACAGTCAGCACAGGGAATAACCAGCAAACTGCACATTCCTGCTTCTTATTATTTAAAATTGTTTATTTACAACCAGGCTTTTCAAGGCGAAAAAAAATGTCCTCCTTGACTTTTATCATGATAAACAGGTCTTTCTTTTTAAGACATGATCAGCAGTTGTTAATACTGTCCAAAGAATCATAGAATTATCAGGTTGGAAGAGACCCACCGGATCATCGAGTCCAACCATTCCCATCAATCTCAAAGAGATACAGAGAGCAAATGAATCCATCTGTGCACAGTTAAGTTTATAACCTGTACATAACGTGCATAGAGACTTCTATTAAACACAATTAATTTTGTCTTTGCAGTTGGTCCCTAGGAAAAAAAGAGCCAAAAGTATTTTATGCTGGATGCAGGAATGTATTATTAATTACCATTAAGGTACATATATGCCTGAATTAAAATTGAGGAGTTTGACTAGATATTTTCAAAGGGAACTCCATTCAGGGGTCCTTATTTTTTTCTTCCCTGGTAAAAATAAAATATTTTTCTATAATGAAGGTGTCCACCTAACATCTTAATCTGAGTTTTAGCATGGTATCCTTTACAAGGTCTCTACTAATCTTTGAGCTTAAGACATGATTGATGTGGATAGGGGGGAGAAATACTGCCTTATTTTTATTTCTTTTTTTCAATCCAGGCAGATATCTGTGTCTATGTTAAAAAAAGACAATGCTTTTTACTGTGAAGGGTCTTTGTAATGTAAATGCACATAAATATAAGGATTTTTTTTCTTCATATCAAAGCCTGGATCTTAAGGGAAACAGCAAAAAGTGCAGAAAAATGCAAATTTTGCAGAATCCACACATTTTTCTGTCTACTACTTTCTGATGTCATTGAAACAGTGAAATATTTAGAACGCTTAATGTAAAGCTGGCGAGATCAGTAATCTGTTGTTTATAGCAGCCTGTGCAGTGTTTTCTGGCTTTGAAGAAAACAGATTTCTAATTTTATGAGTTTTCAGGGAATCATCTGGTTTTGATATCAGACTAGATGACCTCAGCTAAGTCTTAGCTCCCAATGTTCAAAGTTTTGTTCCAAGAAGGCTGGAGGATGACTAGGCCAGCTCAGAGCTTGTGTTCGTGTCCATTTACTGGTTTTGACGTTAGCCATTTCCAAATCAGGGTTAATGACCTCTCTGCCCAGTCTCTTCCTATTATATCCTTCTCTGTCACGTTCTGTGTTACCGTCACCATCTTTGCAACTAAGGCAAATGATCAAACTATCTTCATCCTTCTGTTTTTCCTTCTTTTCTCTTATCTGGGTCATGTGGGCAATTAGACAGTGCCAGGCCTTGCAATCATCCGAACTGCTGAAGCGTCAGCAGGGGCTCTCCCTGGATTTTGTTCTCTGGAGGTAGCACAGCCCAGAGTGGTCCCAGCCGGCAGTCTGGATGTGACGTGTGGTTTGAGATATTGAGAAACTTTTTCTGTCTTTGCTGGGGGGAATCATAATATCACCCCATAACGGAGGCTGTGACTCCAGTTATCAACCTGCAACTCAATGCCGAGTCCCGCAGTTTGAACACTCCCGGATCACTCGTGTAGGTGAAAGTGTTCATATACACCCACAGTATTGCCAGATACACTGAGTTAGAAGAAAGTTATGCAGTTATCCCTGTTTTAAATCCTTTTTATTGTTTAGACATTCAGTTGCGCTACCCAGAAATACTCTGAAAGCTTCTGTAGCAGAAAGGCACATCTGAGAAGAGCACAATGAAAGCCGAGGTGTAGGAAGCTATTGTTCAGCCACCTACATCGTATTAGAGACCTGATATGCTGGGAAGCTGTGAAGAGAGGTTTTAACAGACTCTGGGTGATGCTGTGTCTGTCTGACACCAGTAAGCCTGGCAGTTTTCTTAGTGGCCAGGATGTATTTGTGAGTCTAAGGGTATTTATTTGTGCTCAAAGCTTTTTATTTCGTGACATGGATTTTGTGTTTTCAGAGTTTGCAGCAGTTAGTTTGCCTTTTTAACTTGCAAGGTGCACACGTGGTGGTGTAAGCCCAGAACCACAAAGCTGCCTCAACATCCTTCTTGTGGTGAGGGCCCAGAACTGACCCCGGGATTCGAGGAACCTTCCTGGTTGCGTCTCCTCCCAGGTTCCTGTGCAGCCTCCACCTTCTGGCTTACAGTCCAGTACAAGATGCTGAAGAGTCCTCGACTGTTTCATCAACTAAAACCATCCGTGTGTTATCAGCATTGTTTTCATCCCAAATCCAGGCCATGGAAAGAAAATCAGCTCTATCCCGGCTGAAACTAGGACACAGGTGACATTGATCTGTCTGGGATTCAGATCTGAAAGGAGGTTTTTGGGGGATTTCTTGTACTAAATTACTTCAATCTTCCACAGCCACACAAAGCGCAGATTTAATTTGCACCAGAGCTTTGCTGGGGAAGTGTGAAATGGAGAGAGTGAATCCATATCTCTTCCAGCTTACTGAGGCTAAAGCTCCCTCCAGGGCTGCTCTCCCTTTGCTCTGGGCCCTGCTGCTTTGCTCTCGGGGCTCTCCCTGGGATAAGCTCTGCTGCCTCTCAGCACAGTTATCTGTGCTCCACTGGCGCCCGTATTGATCTGTCTCCGTGTATTTTGAACTCACTTCATATTTGACACTTATAATTTTAGCTAGGAAAAAGAGAGATGATGTTCTAGAATCCAGCTTTATCGGTCTCATTTTAAAAGATGCCTGGATGTTCGTAATCTGAAAAACACACGAAAGGTCATAGTTATTCAAACTATAAATTCCATTTTTCCTATTTTTAGTGGCTCTAAAACAGGCTAAATGTTAATATTTTTGCAGTTATGCATAGAAACAATGTTGAAGCAAGCAGCCGTTTACATGTTGTTCAACTACTTTTGGTGAATATGACTCCTGATAAATTTCCAGTTTAAGATTTCTGAAGAACTGGAATAAAACATGCAGTTTTCTGAGCTTTCAAATGCAAACTCATTTTTAGAATGGTTTTCAAATATGTTATAGCTACTGGGTTTATGAATTGAGGATGTTTATGATGATATTTGTATCAAGGCCAATCTCTTAAATAGAAGAAAAAAATATAAGAAATATAAATAATAAGAAAAATAAAATGAAATAAACAGTATAATTAAAAAAGAATAAGGAAAATATCATGATTTGCACAAGTAATTGAGGGTACCTATTCCTAGGTTAGTATAAACCTGATGAAATTCCACATTTGCTCTTTCCACCACAAAGGGAAGAAAAAATATTTCTTTGGCAATAGAGTTCCCTGGATTTTTGGATGACTGTTCATGAAAGAATATAACTCTGGTGATGTCTGTATGCAGAAATGTGTACAGGTTGCTTAGAGGAGTGATGGTTTCTCTGTCCTTAGTGGGGTNGCTCTATCTCTTTGGAGCTTATGCTGTGTTGTAAGCCTGGTGTGGCTGACAGCCTTCGTTCCTTTCTGGTAAGGTGCCTTTATATTGATGCAAAGAAAACTGATGCTTTCAGGAGTCATTCAGCATCGTCAGTCCTTGCTGGCTGACCCACAGCTACTTCACTCTGATGTAGCCTAGTGCATCTTGGCAAATGACGTTAGCGCAGCCATCCCTCAGCTCTAGGCTTATTTTCCAAGGAAGTTCACACCTTGGCGTCTCATTTTAATGTGATAACTATAGCATAGACAGAAGGTCATGTTCAGAATTACTGGAGAGTAAAAATCTTTGTATAAGAAAAGGTAATTCACCATCTTGAACAACTGGAATATACATCCAGATTACTGCAGTTTCCCCACAAAGATTTCTCAGTTTCTCTGATGACTGTAAAATTCGAAATAGGCTTTGCAACAACATGGGAGCTAAATTGATTCAAGTGGGGAAACTGATATGCAGGAGGAAACAAGCTAAAGATTTTTGATTTCCAGTCCCTTCCGTTAGCAACTAGAATGAATTGCCCTCTAGCAAACTGAGGTGCACATTGACTGATCAGCTCTAAGTGATTTTTCTCACTTGGGCAGCAGAAAGCAGCCGTCGGTGTTTATGTTGGGGTTATGGTGGTTCTACCTCACCAGCATGGAACAAAGAAACCCAAATAAAGGACCTGCTGGCCTCGTCTCTTTGTGGAGTGATTGCTTAAGATAAAGTGCTGCAAATTAGGTAGAACTAATTTATCTGTTAGTGATAAAAATGTGAGATGACAGCAACTGTGTCTGCGCCCATTTCCTTGCAGGGATGCTTAATATCGGATGCTTTTAGTTAACAAACGCGTACTACTCCTTGGAGAAACTACTGAGTGCAGATCTTTTTATAATGAATTGTTGTAGCTCCAAATCCCCATGAGTCCCTCCATCAGTAAGATCTGAGTCACTCTCAGTTCTCTTCATTCCAATAGAGTATACGGAGGGTTCACCTGAAAAAATCCAACATTTTGCTGCCCCGTATTATAAAATGATGGGTAGAGCTGAGGTGGCTGTTTTCGTAGGAAGAAAAATCTACCACCTTTAGGCACAAAATAAAAGCAAATTGGTACGTGTTCATGTTTGGTTGCCAGCACATGGTCAAGATGTGACTAAGAATCCGATGCTTGTGCCCATTTGATGGGAAGACACGAGGCTTTGGGACAGCACAGAGGCTTTCCTGAAGGCTCACCTAACTTTAGAAACATAAACCCATTTCAAAGCAATTATCTCTGTACTCCAAGCATGAATTTTGCCCTGCAGGAATATGTTCTGATGCTTGCAAAGTGCTAATAGCTTTTCATTGTATGATGGAACATTTAGCTAAAAGACTCCTGGTGTTGCTTCCACTTATGCTTTTATAGAGACTTTCGGCCGTGTTTTAAATAAAAGTTGATCTGTACATTGTGACTAGATTTCCACTAAAGGAGAATATAGAGGCAGCTGCTGAAGGTGGTGAATTTGCTTGCGTTGGATCTGAATTCTTGATGAATGAAAACATGATTTGGTTTTTGGTTTTATTGCTGCAGATTTTTGTGTCTGTAAAGGAAAATATACTTAGATGTGCTAGATGTGGCGTGGGTCAGCATTTATTAGATATAATTTATTTTGGATTGTTTCAAGGTAAGACCTCTCTCTGTTGCTGTGTTTACAGGGCTGTGGCACTTTGGTAGAGGCTCTGGCTTCAGCTCTGTATAAGATGTGTGGAGCCTGGTTCTGAAGTATTAATTGTAGAGATCAGTGAGATCAGAGTTTGCATCCAGTGTTGGCTTTACTAAGGGGAAATGAGACTCTCTACCAGGAATTTGTGGACATTGAGCCTACCAGGATGTAATTTATTCACTTGTTATCTTTGTATATTCCTTTTACAGCTTATATAGTCAGAAAAATCCTTCACAGACTAAAAACTGGAAACACAGCTGCGTTGTGTAGTGTCACTAATGCTGTAATTAATGATGTAGTTGGGTATTGTAGTTTGGGGGTTTTTTTGAGCAGGGTGGCCTCTGTGATGCTTGTGAAATTAATTAAACTATATTATGTGTATGAAGGCTGAGTAGGCTCAAAGAGACTTGCAGGAATATCGCTAAAAGCCTCTATTTTCAGAGGTACATCATGAACCTCTTTGGACAGTCTCAATATATATTTTCACATTCATGCCATTATCATACCATTACCAAACAGCCATCTGTTTTTTAAACCAGCCATTGTTATTTTTTACAGGCGTATTATTTTTATGGTGCTTTTATCTTTCTCTATTAAAGCTATAAAAATACTAATGTNCTTTCTACCCTTTTGTCCATCCCATCGTTTCTTGTCCCTGTGAATAACAGTTTCCAATCCTGCTGTGTGGACAGTAGGTGCTGTTGGCTTTGGTGCTCTTGTCAGGCTGCGAACTCTTTCTTTCCTTTTGTGATCTGCAGCTGTGTGTAAATATGTGGTCACTTGGTTTAGGATAAAATTATATCATGAGAATGTCTGCAGAATCATGAGAAAAGGCTTTTCAGGCTTTTTGGTTCAGAGATGATGGAAGTAATCAGGAAAACATGATAGATTAATGGTTGGATTTGATGATCCAGTGGGTCTCTTTCAACCTGGTGATTCTATGATTCGATTAATAAGAGAAGTCAGAATATCACTTATTTTCCATAATGTGCGTTGACTTAGAGAAAACTTCAAAAAACTCAAAGGGAGAGTGAGGGATAGAGGAGTGGACTGTTTTTAGAAGTTCAGATTTTGGATATCTAGTTGTACAGAGGATTTTCCTGTGGATTCTGGGTTTGTCCTGCATTTGCTTCTGAAATTCTGTTTTGTTTTTTTCACCTTGAAAGTGCTGTCATAAAGAGTAACAGAGCATAACAGATTGGGAGACAAACAGTTTAAAAAGTGGGTGATGAGTTGTCTAAGCTGTGTAGACATGCAAGCGATTATCTGTGAGAAAGGGATCACAGAAAAGCTAGTTCCAGGCAAATAAAGGTATCATTTTCTGCACAGCTACATTCATTAGGGAGAGTCAAACTTTGTGACAGGGAATTAGGAGAAACAAAAGCTTCCTGTAATATTATGTCAAAAGGCTTATTGTGATTCAGAAGGAAGGTTTGGATGTCACTCTGGCTTACGACACGTTATTGTCTTTTCCTTTTTGTGAAATGGAACTGTGGGATGTAATTACTGCATTAGCAACGTACCTTGTCCTGTAGTTATCTTTTCCCCTTGAAATACCTTCCGTGGGCTGAAACATCCCATTGTCATAATGACCTGTTGCAATAATCACCCACTGCAATAATAACATTGTCAGCCCGGGTGCATGATTGACCAGTTTGTATTGTTGTAACTGTCCTTGTTCTGTCATATTAGTCTGACGTTATTACTGGTGTGCGTCACGGTTATGGGACAACATAAAATTTGGAGGTAGTAACAGGGCATTTACCTTCCCCTGATCATCAGTGGGGGTGTTTTTCCTTCCTCTTCCAACATTGTAGATTGTTGAGCGAGAAGTTCTTGCAATGTTATTTTAATGTTACTTGAACAGAGATAGGGGTTAGCAAACCATACAGACAGATTAATGAAACAGATTTTTAAGCACTTAGGCCCAGCTTCCTTCTGAGGGAAAGGGATAATTATCTGGCTGGTAGAAAATAAGAGAGTTTTAACCAGGGGACTGATCTACTTCATGATTGACTGTTGCGGGAAGTGAAAAGTCTTGTAATGGCTGAACTTCAGGTGGAGACGTGAATCAGAGTCCTGCTTTTTGGAGGTACTTCTCCCTTTTACCTGTCCCTCAGTCCATGCTACTCCTGTACAGAAAAGAAATTATTTGTATCTGTATCACTTCTAGTAGGTTTCAACAAGCGAAATGATGACTAATCTTGAATGTAAATTTGCTGGCTCCCAGAAGTTGTCTTCTTATAATTAGACAGGAATTTATTAATATAAGTTATTTAAGGGAGTGAATTTAATAGAAACATTAACCATAGCCTGTATCACATTAGGAGGCAGTGCAATATCTTAACAACTACAGCAATAAAAAAAATTTCTTTAAGTGGTTTGTATGGCATGTTCTTTATTTCCAGAGTCTGATTAGGTGAGTTAAGTAAGCTGGGGTACCTGGAAAGGAGCTTCCAGGTCTGTGGACAAACTGCCTTTGAGTCTTTTTCTCTCCACATTATAAAAAAATGGATGCAAACCCCTTAAGTTTCTGGATTAAAAATCAGAAGCTGCAAAATAGGATGGGAGATTGATGTGAGAATAATGAGACTGTCCCCAGCCCTCAAAACACCCCCCCCCGTAATGCTGTTGTAACGAGCTGGGGAGTAATCTGTCTCTGTGCCTGGGACAAAACAGACAATTTGAGGAAAATACCAGGAAAAATTGTAGAGGATTAATGAAGGTGATCAAGTTGATGTGTTTACTTGAAGAGCACGTCCATCCCAGAGAGTCTGCCCAGGATAATGGAGACGTGGCTGCTTTTGCCCTGTGGGACATGGAGATGAGTGAGGTTGTGTGCTGAGCTCCACAGACCCTGCAATGATAGAAATGTGAAGGATGCTGTCTCCCTCTCCCCTTTCACCCTCTCCCCTTTCACCCTCTCTTGCTCTCTCTCTCCTGTTTTTTCCCCCCAACCGAGACACTGAACAAATGCAGCAGTTGTCATAACTCGATGATTTCTTTAGACTTGACTAAAAAGTTCAAGACATCTGTGATCCCGTCAGGGGAGTCATGGGCAGGAGAGCACATTTTTATTGTGTATATTCAACTTGAAAAATTTGACACAGAAAAGAAATATCTATTTTCCTACTGTTCCTCCTTGGCTGGAACAGGCTATTATTTTTGCATGTTCTGCAGGTATTTTTTTTAGAATAATACAGCAAGGAGAGAGGAACTCTTTTTGAAAACTATTTGGCAGAAATCCTTTTTCATCTAAATGAGTAGCAATTGCTCACCACCCTGGGCATGAGGGATGATAAAAATGATAGAGCAAGGTTTGAAAATGGATTGAGATGTTATGGAAATGGAGAGAACGCCTCAGATCTTGGGGACCATGCAGATATATTGGCATCTATGCTAAAGTTTTACAGTCGCGTAGCTGCTTCTCTTAGTCCTGGGTATATTGGCAGCTCTAGGATGGAGGGATCTGTAGGAGGATGGTGCTTTGTGCTGTCTCTGTTTGAGACGGAGCATGCAGATGAATGTTTGTGCCTGTGAGTGTCCTTAGTAGCAGGGGCTCCATATAAACAAATAATCAAATAAACTGCCTTGTATTTTATATAATGAAGAGTAAATCAGCCTGGAAAAGCTTAACTTTGGCACACAGCAGTCTAGATTATGCCTGTAGTAGGAATTAGGGGACTGATAAATTGCTGTGGCTTTTCATGCTCTGCCCACTGAAGTCCGGAGAGGGATGAGCTTGAGAGGACTTTTCTCATGAGTTCTCTTGTAACACAGCCCACTGAAACTTCTTGCCTTCCTTTATTTTCGGTATTGTTTCTTTATGTGACCTTGTAATACAGTAATTTTTAGTATTTTCTCTAATAGAACCACAGGCTCTGATTGGAAGCTGCAGGAGCTCAGGCTGTGGGACTCATTCATGAGTGCACTCTAAGTTTCTAAGTTTCTAAAACACTGTCAGTGTTTTAGAGGGCTGGTTTTGGTGTCCTTGAGTAGATAGTTGTGATACTCCCAAGGGCATAATATGTATATTTTCTTTATTGTTATATGTTCACCAGGACTTGGAACCTTAGTTTCTGGAACATAGACTAACAACTTCAAGACTGAGCAGATTACTTACATTATTTACTTTTATTTACTTTTCCTAAACAGATGATATTGGTTTTGAGGGTCCAGTCTGAAATTTGTGCCTTTATAATGTTTGTCTTCATTGAAAACTTACGAAGTAGGAATTCATTACAAGTATTGCCTGTGTGGCTCATGCTGTCAGAGCACCCAGCGGGCTCCAGGAGTAGGTAGTTAGAAAAATAAAGTAATGATGGGTCACTGGAAGGAGCTTTGGAGGCAGCGTCTTTCTTTTATGAAATAATGACTTGAAGTGAGTTCAGTTTCTTGAAGCGTGAGATTTGTATAGAAAAAAAAAGGGCATAGTTTTGGTTAATATTATTCCTAGCTTTCCTAATATTTGCTAAGAAGCTGTGTGTGTGAGTTACTCTTGATTTTTCAGCTTTGAGCAGAGTGCCATTGTGCTCTTCAGGGCTCAGCCTGTTGCCATGGATTCTAACCAAGTCTTTAATGGTGATTTTTTGATGCTTGCATTTCAAGGAAGGGTAAATGAACCTAGTCTCTCTGAAAATGTGATGTCTGTTGTTTTCACTGGGAGGATTTGCTTTGAGGAATGCAAGATAAAGATGTCTTGACTAGATTTGCCTAAAATAAATGATTTCCCTTCTTGTATCTGGTTTGGTTACAAAGATGGAGTGCTAAAACCTTCCCTTGATCAGGCTGCTCTGTTCCTGTTTTATGTTTAATAACAATACTAGTTCTTATTTGTAATCTGGGATTTTTTACATTAACTTTTTGTACCCAACCGTCCCTTTAAAATTTACTTTTCAGTTACATTGGATGTTCTCATACTAACTTACCTGTCTCTGTGTGCACCTACATTTTCAGTATACATTGACTAGCTACTCTTAATCTGGAAGAATTTTAGAGCATATTTTTCTGATTTAAATTAGATTCTCGTTTAGCGTGATGGAGAAGGTCTTAAATTTATGCAGATTCTTATACTGGAACTTGGCAGCAATGCTTCTTGCTGTTCCCCCTCCGCATAAACACAACCTGTCAGCACTGAAATCTGGACAAACCAATTTTGTTTTGTGTTGTCCAGAATGACCTGTGTGCAACTGAGATTGCAGAAATGTAGCTGTAAAAAAAACATCTCCTTTCTGCCCTTAACGACTGATTTAGTGTTCATGGATAATATATAATTTTTTGCTGCTTGATAGGATGAGCAGTGTCATCCATTTGGTACAGAAGACAGTGTTAAGTGGGAATTTTCAATTGAGGATGGAGGATGTTGATCCACCTTCCCAGGTGAGTCTGTCTGTGGGAGAGAGAAGAGTTTGTTTTCCAATTTCTGCCTCTCTGGTCTTGTCTGTATCTATTTTTAGGCAGGTGGAGTTGCACATTCTGTCTGCTTCACACATTCTACAGTGACACCTTGTTCCTGCAAAATGGCAAATTAAGTGAGAGACAGGCAGGAACACGTGAACGCGGTTCAGACTTCAGAAAGCTCTGGCAGATATTCTGGTGAAGTGTTATTATCATGTTGTTCCCTTTTGGCCTTGCTTCATCATAAGGTTTGTGGCCTGGCTGAAATGCTTTCATTCTGGGGGAGTGTGCAAGGGGTCTTATATTCTCCCTTTCTGACTCCTGCTGGTGGTGCTAGTCTGATGAGCGATGGCAGCAGAGAAGGGACGCTCACCAGCTGAATGTGCTGCACAAGAGATTATACACCAGCACAGACATTTCCAGTATCACAATTTGGAAGGTGGTAGGGGAACTGGGAAAGCCGTACCTGAAAGCTTAGCTTCTAGGAGCCTCCTACCATAAGTTACGTTGCATCTGTTGAGTTGCTTCCCAATTTGAAGTGACTTGAGGAAAAATTTCTGTCTATATCAACTCTATCCTCCCTCGGTCAAGATGGTTTTATTATATTGTACCATGGTGAGAGGTAAACTTGCGGGTTTACCTCCATGTAAGAAAAACTGTAAAAACTCCCATGCTAACTGTCTGAGTTCCTCTGTCTGGATGTACAGCCAAATGCTTTCCTTGCTGTCTTCTCTTACCTCTTCTCCCTTTTGATAAAAGGCTTGTCTCTCTGTGTCCTTTACCTAATGCAATTTATCTCACTAAGAAGAAAAAGGCAGCCAGCTAAAAGGGCAAGTGAAGACAAATGTGGAATACAAAGTCGTGTGGCTGGTGGGATACTGGTCGCCCAGAGGTGTGCGAGCAGCAGGGAAGGTCAGTGCCAAGTTGTGGGGCGTGTATCTAAAGCACAACCAAACGGAGCTTGTGTACGCACTCACACAAGGCTTTGCAAGCCTGAAAACTATAAAATCCAATCAGGTAGCTGTTTATGTGAAAGAGCGGTGAGCTTGAGAGCATTTCTGATGAGTTTAACTAGAGAACAGAATGCTCACAGTCCATCACAGGTCTCCACAAGATGCCCCTGTTCTGCTAGAAGGAGGCGCAGGTGGGGAAATTTTCCAAATAAGTAATGTGAAGAATTTACGTTTTACAGCTGAGGGTCTTGAGTGTGAAAGCAGGTGATTCACCAATTAAAAATGTTGATTGGAGATTTTTGATAGGGACAGCCTTTATTTTTATTCTACTTATGGCATCCCATGAAGTGATTAAGTGTCTGTAAGGGGTAATCAGGGTCTGGTTTGGGGTGTTTGAGCACCTTTGGTTTTTTTTTCAAGCAGCAGGCAGGGACTAGACACAGAATAATGTCTTGTATGCTCGCTTAAGCCTTAAAGTGATTTTGTTAGCTATTTTTGGCCCTGGTAAGTGCCTGGCAGGCAGAGTGTGTGCTGCCAACAATTGCCAGGACTTTGCACAAGCAGCTTCTGGGCCAGGTGAATGTGCCCTGCCTGCTGTGCATTCCCGAAGCCTTCCTGGCAATGATAAAAAATGCAACCAGTATTATCATAATTTATGGGGTAAGCTGGAAACACTCACGTGAGTTACAGCCTTGATGGCTCCAGAGTGAACACAATTATTCTTCTATACATAAATATTCGGTGCTGTCCCAATCAGTTATGCTACTTCTGAAGCCCTGGGAATAAAGAAACATTTTGCTGCTGAAGAACGTATACGTGGAGCCTTGAAATGGTAAAAGAAATCTCATGCCAATAGTCCCCAGAAATAAGCTAGATGGATTTCAGCTTTGGGTATTCCTCTGCTGCTCTCAAGCAGAAAGCAGATGGCTAATGTGGTGGGTGAGGAGACACCATTAAGCATCTATATTTTAAACAATAAGGGATTTTTTCTTCCTTACAGACACATAGTGTATACTTCTCATTTCATTATTCGTATCAGGCTTCCTGAACAAGAAGTTCCATGTAAAGTCTTAGTTTTTTTAAGGTGTCATTATGAATTTCTTAAGAAAGATTTTGAACATATTTTTGTACGGGAGAGCCTCTATAGAATCGCTGGCTATATGCTCAAGCATTATACATGGGTGTCATTCCCAGTGAATTTTCACTTCAAAGCCTCACATTTGCTATAAAACCTTGAGAAATGCACAGGCCCTTGGTTATAATGAACTGCTACCCACTAGATGAACTTGTTTAAGGTCTGTAGGGTTTCTCATTTTTTACTCCTCTGCTGCAGAAGCACCATCTAACACCCCCAGAAAGAATTAATTGGCTTTCAGGCAGTAACATTGCAAGTCACCTTGCTGCTTTAAATCCATTCCATAAGCCTCCTTCCAATTTCTCTGGCATATTCTTAGCTTGAATAGATATTTAAGTCTTCATCTATCAGCGTAGACAACTGTCTTAATTAAATCACCTGGTGTTAGCATGAAAAAATTGCTGTTTTTCTTTGTTGTTTGGGTAACTACTTTCCTGCCATTGTTGTTTGTGACGACTGAATCTCTTCCACAGTTCCAGTATGAGCAAGGTCTCCTCTGTGGCAACAGATTATCAAAACTCAGAAGGAAGAGTGTGGTCTCTGTTTGATCTGCGTAAACCAGCTGACTCATTTAAAACAAAACACAGAGGAAATATTATACTAGAGACTCCCCCGAGCCAAATGAGATTGGGGAAATCTGCCTGGGTGGGGAGCAGCTCTGGCTCCTCATCCAAGTTCTGCCTCTTCAATCACCTTCACTTGATTTGATGTCTGATGGTGTAGGTGATGTCTCTGAAACTTGGAGTCATATTTATCCCAGTGAATTTCATGCATATAACTGAAACGTCTAATCACTACAGCAATCAAGGGAAGGGGTGTGTGCATGTTTATAGGAGCAACTGAGCCAGTTCAGATCTGAATCGCTCTGGCATGCTAAAATGTCAGACTGGACATAAGACAGTAGCAACTCCAGCTTTTTAGATAAGTCTTTAAATGCAAGGCATGATCCACCTAACTTGCCAAAACCCTCAGGACTGGCTTCTTTCCTTTTACTGAAACAGAAAATATTTTCACCCTTAACCTTATTCATGAGGTTAGTTTCTTTAGGTTGTTTGATGTTAAAAATGTATCACCAATTACATCTGCATTGCAAGCCTCTTGTAGCATCAGTCCGTGTTTTGTAAATACTCTCCACTGCCCAAGTAAGTTATCTCATTGCTTCTTCTCTGAAGTGCTTTACCTCTGCTGCTATTCTGAGTCTACCCCACCTCATCTTATTCATCCCCTCAGCTTCCAGGGTTCCGTCACCCACCTTGTTCATTCTCATTTTCTCGACTGCTGATTCATTCCTGCGTGGTGGTATGGGTTGTGCAGCCCTGCTCCTGCTCCCCTGTGTTCACCATCCACTGCAATATTCTGACCTACAGCATCTTTTCTCCTGTCCAGGGCTGCAACGCAGCCTCCTGCTGTGACTTTGGTTGTTCAGACTGCGGTAAGATCCTGATTCAAAGTCTCTGAACTGTGTAGCGCTGCTCCTGGTAAGTGCCAGTGATGCAGAATTACAGGGTAACCATCAATAAATGCCAGTGTACCCAAAATGTCAAGTGTCATGCTTTCCCCTCCTTCTCAGTGTATAAACGTGATGTGGTTTAGACTACGAATCATCTGTAATCGAGAAAATGGAAGCAACTGACTCCCTAATGCAGTGTTGGAAAATATTACTAGAGAGCTGGGCCAAAAGGTAATGAGAGATTTTAGCTTCTGCTGCCACAAGAGGCAACAGAAACATCCTCCTTTTCAAACATAAGAGGTCTTTGCTTTGTGGCAGCTCCATTGTGTACATTCTTTATGGCAATTTTCTCATAGAGGTACCTGGAAACAACATTTCACCAGCCAAGAAAGAAACCCCAAACAAAGAAACAGGGGTTTTGTGTGGTCTGTGTCTGTGATATCCTGATGTTATGAAACTTCATGTTGTTTAGTCAGTTTGTAGACTCATTTGCATTTGTAGGAATTGTGCCCTTTTGCCCTTTCAGATAGGAACAGCTTGGTCAGTAGTTTAGCTGATAAATGGCTTACAGCAGGAATTCTATATTTTACACTCAGGAGAAAAAAATTAGGTTTTGGGCTGGCTCGTGACAGGATCTGAGGACTTGTTTTAGGGCTGGAGAGTCAAGGAGAACCAGTTTAGCTGAGCAACTCAACCACTTCAAGGAGCTAGTTTTCAGGAGAACTGTGTGGGGCACTGAGGTATATGATCAAAGTGTAATTTTTTCACCTCCTCTCCACTGTGTGCATGTGTAAATGCAACATAAACTGTTTCCTTTGGCCTGCCTTGCGGTAGCAATTTTCAGGCCAAATGTAATTTTAATGTTTAAGTCACCATTGAGAAAAATGGAACACTGGGAATAACAGTGCTAAACTGCCTGAACCCATCCTGTTGTGCAGCCTTGTGTCATGAAGAAGGGAGACAAGTTAATAATTGTAAGTTTGTACCCAATTCTTTACCTCTTCCTCTCTCTTTTTCTTCTTTTCTTGAAGGAGATACTTCATTTTTGTTTACCCTAATAATTGTTCCACACAGGAAAAATGTTCAAATGAGATTGTACTATGAGCTGGGCCTCCTTCCCATCGCTGCATTTCCCAAACTCCTTTTCAGATTCAAAGTTTTGTCCATAGGGCTGAGCTGAAAAAGGGGCATCCTAGGATACTCCTGAGCTTAAATGATTTTTTATGTCGATAGGGTAGCCTCAGAGTTGTTCTAACGTGTTATTGCAAAGTACTGAGGACACGGGAGGGTCCCTGAGGAGCACAAATCCATAAATTCAGTCCCTGCACCAAGCAGGGCTGCACCTGTCCTGCCTCAGCTGGATCTGGGAGAGATGAGGGAGGATAATTTTAATTTCTGGTTTGTCAGCTCTGACTGTAATTTCTGTAAATCTAACTCTCTTGCCTGTCTAGATGT
>WAAB01001986.1:0-22394 GCA_013389865.1 Piaya cayana
TTTGTTTTTTTGGTTTTTTGTTTCATTTCAGTAGGAACATATAAATAGACAGAAAAGTTAGGCTTTGTACATACAGTTTTAAGTGCATGTAGTGATGACTAGCAGTAATAAACAATTATGTATGCAGCTCAAACTGTTTCAGTGTGCATGTGATGAATATTGGTTTGGGGAGTTTAATTTTGTTCATAGATATCCCCCATCTCTTCCTATATATTTCTAAATTCACATCAAGACAACATGAAGAGAGATATTCAGTGGGAGAAGATTTCAGAGACCAAGTGGTAGAGCAGAGCCACATAAGCATGTTTGTACCAACAAGCTCTTGAATGAGATATGAAGATATTAAGAATCAAAGGAAACTAGGAACAGGTTTCTGGAACTTGAAAATCATTGATATCCTGAAAGCAAGGATATATTGTGCAGAGGGAAAAAGTGTATCTATTCTACTACTACACTTTTGTCTTCCCTAATAGATCAGTATCCCATGTTCAAAAAGGTTAAATAGTCTACTTAATTTCCTATTAAAAAAAATTTTAAAAATATTTAGCAACCCCTTCAGGTCCAGTGGTTCATTTTGTACTGGAATGGAAACAAAACTAGACATTTCTTTCTCAAATCTTAAGTTAATTTAGGTTAAGTGATAAAAGAATTTGTAAAATAACATTTTAAAAGCTTGTTGAAATTTTAGTAGATACTTTCAACCAAATTCCAGAGTATCTTAAAGGTTTCAAACACAGAGTATACTTTCTGTATTGATGAGAAATTCTAGCACTGATATGCAGTTTAAGGAAAATAAAAGGAAAAATTTCCAAACCAACCAACCAAAAAAACCCTCACTTACTAGAGCTAACCCAAGCAACAAAAGCTGTTTCACTTAACTTTCAAAAACAAAATTACACAAGACAGCTTGAGCCAATCTAACACCTTATCACTGCTCACTACTACATGCTGTCTTTGTTTACCTTGCTTGAGCTGCAACATGCATCAGAACTCTCCATGAAACAGTTTAATATGGTTTTCTCCTGGCTTACTGTCATCAGTCTTTTCAGGGATGATCTTGAGCAAAGCCTAATAAGGAACAGAACTACATCAAGTGAAAGAGGAGGAGAAGGTCCTGAAGCTGCATAAGAGGAAACCTCCCTATTGGCAGTGGTAAGCTGTGGGACTGACTCAAGGTCTCAAATAATTCCTCCTGGAGAGAGGTCAGGTGGTAATGAACTTGCCAGCTTTAGTACTTAAGATTTAATAAACTTGAGAGACATTTAAACAGATTAATGTTCATTCTGATGACTAAATACAAGCAGGATATATTGTTTCACTAGATGATCATAGCGTAGAGAAAGATGAACAGATATCAGGTTTTGTTGTCAAAATTTCAGGAACACCTGAAGGCTGCTGTTGGTTAGAAGTAACATGGCACTGCTGATAAAACATAGCATGCCAATGGTCTCAGAAGTACGACAACTTAATTATAAGCACGGCTGAAAGTGTTCCACCTGCAGGTCTCCAATGGCAAGAGCCTCCTGCATTTGGCAGATGTTAGACTTTCTTATGTGCACAAACAGGGGCATTCTTGCAATATCACAACACACAACCTCTGTTGTCTAAGTTCTTACAGTTACATACAGAGACCTAATGGAGACGGAATCCCAGAAGAACTTAAAGGAAAAAAATGTGCTAGTAGAAGGAAAAAAAAAAGATGGAAGGAGTTACTATCTGTGTATGTAATTATGCCTAGATATGTTTTTAATTGTTAAATTACGAACACTATTTTAAAATTTATCTAGCTATTTTAAGTGAAGAGGAGAATAATTTCGTAAAATGTTATTGAAACACTCTGTATGTCATTAGTGAAATCACAGCATTATTAAAACTCTTGGTACAGGGAAGGTGAGCCCACTAACTTCACATGTCATTATTTAAAAAGCTCTTGAAGGATACATGATGTATTTCACAGGAGTTTAGCTTCAGAATTTTAAAATGTTCTTATAGCATTGAAAAGCTGCAACAAGCAAAGATAGGAGATTATACCAAAATGGATTTAACTGAAGAGATTAAATCACAGCTTCCCATATTAATTTATTTATCTCATATCAGCACACACAAGGGTATACTTCTTTAGATTATGTCAGATCACGCATATCTCAAGAGCTAAGCCTATCTCATAGACCAGAGGACTGATGCAAAGTAATCTTTTCAAAAACGCAAAATAAAGTAACATGAACATGTGTGGGCCTAGAGTAGGATGAAGAAGGCCAATAATGGATGATGAGAAAAGTAATTGTAACTATGCATATTTTGGCTTTCATCATGACTGCCTGTTTAGATATTTGCATACTGAAAGGAAAGCAGTAAGAATAAAGGGGGACACTGAAAGATAGTCAACACCTTTAATATGTCCTGGTTTTCTGAATCTCATTTTTACTGAGACATGCACACATACAAGACATTTTAAAAAGAAAAACAACAGCCAAAATCATGACCACGTGTATTTCAGTCATCACATGGATGTAGTAGTTGCCAAAGGCACAGTCCATCCTCCTTCCTTCTCTTGAACTCCATAACATGCAGCAGAGTTTCCTGGTATAAAGCTGAAGAACATTCTGACATAGAAATATTTATAAAAATGAAGCAAACCCCACTCTCCAGCTGGGAAAAAACAATTTCAACATTTTCAGAATTCTAAGAAGGCTTATTTTCTCATGTAAAGCTGCAAATAGCTCAATGCACTTGCATCTTGGCAAGTGGAGGGTTTTGCATTTTTTTAACAACACCTGCAAAAAGAAAGAGAAGAATGACAAACTGAAGTATGTGTGGGATGATCGCATGTTAGGGGAATGATTTTACATCCACTGTACGATTTGTAAGAAATGAATCTATTTTGATTTAAAGTGATAAACATTTCTTTCAAAGAAAACTGTGCCAGAAAACATATAGTTTTAGTTTTCTTGTTCTAAAGTTATTTTATACTGAATTAATTCTCTGCAAAGTTATGGCAAACAACATTTTACAGTAACCTAAATTAAAATATTTATTATATGCAAGTGATAGTTTGTGCCCTATTTCTATATAGATCATCACTTTGTTCACCTGTCACCTTAAGATATATCAAGTTTTTCCTTTTATCTTTCACTTAACATGCCCTAAACCAATAAGCTCTTATATAAATCAGAATGATCAAGAAATGTGTTTGAAGTTCGACATTTTTAGCATCTCTGGCGTAATTTGTCCATATAAATATTAAAATGAAACAATCTCTCTGAACTACAGTACAATTTATGGAATAATTTAACTCAATAAATATTTTAGCAAACGCATTATTAGCTCATGTAAGTATGTGGCTTATCTATTTGTGTGATCAAATTAACTCTCTAATGCAGTGGAAAAAATCTGAATCCTTCTTAATTGAATGATCAGTCCTGCTTAATGATACAGTGTATATTACAGAATTAAAATCACCTTGTTTTCTTTGTCCCTTAAAAACAAGGTAAGAACTTATTGCTGATACGTAGTTGCTTTGTTATGTCTGTAATGTAAGTCTGAAACATAAATTGTTTCAGATGCTTAGCCCACAAGTTGCTCTGAATCTTGAGAATGGGTTATTAGATATTCAGATGGTAAAAGTGTCTTGTATTAGGCTGGTAGTTGAAAGAATCAAGTTCTGCCTATTTCTATGTCATTTAAGATTCACTCACATGTCTCAGTGTTTTTTATCTACTTTTTTTTCTATACCTATATGATAGGGTTCCTGCTATCCTATCAGGAAGCATCGTGTCATTTATTATTGTTGATTCCAAGATGGATTCCATAGTCAGGTGTTACATAACCACCTCAGATATGAAAAAATCCAAAACATTCCAAAGAAAGATATTACAAATACAAATACAAGTGTGATATCTATTCAGTAACCACATTTCTTTTGACATTGTCATGCTTATCTTTCTTTCATAACCCAACAGGAATCTGGTAATTTCAAAGATACGTAAAGTAGCATGTTCTAGGTGAAACATTTATTACCCCTTTTTTAAACTTAATTTTATGTATCATTATTTAGAAGACTTGTTTCTTTCTTTCACTAAGTTTAGTCTACTGAAATTGATGTTTTATTCACTTGCTGATCTGACACATGAAGAGACAATTGCTGTGATAATTGCTAGGATGTTCCAAAGAAATCATGAATTTCAGAACAAAACAGCAGGATAAGAACTCTCAAGTGTCTGTTCTGCTTCATGTCCTTGGCAATTCAAAGGACACCCCCCCCCAAAAAAAAAAAAAAGAAAAATACAACACAGAAAATATGGATATGTGATTTCTTTGGTTTGGTATAATGCTTTTGATTTCACTTGTGTTCTCATCCTCCTCCTGCAAAACTATTCTCAACTATTTAACCCTTAGAAATGTTAATCCTGTTTTAGCCTGCCTGCTGAATGCCATGAAACAACTACCATGACATACTTCTGTTCAGAACTGGAAAACCTTCCACAGCGAAAACATTCAGAAATGTGTCATCTTTGGATGTAACACCAAAGGCAGAAGTAAAAGGGACAGCTGCATTGCTACCATTTTTTCAATCATCATGGAAGATTCTTTTCACCTAATTTATACAGTTGTTCCAAACCTCATTTGACAGACTTATTACATTTACTGTTTTTTTCTCAGGAGTTGCTTAAGAAAGGTCAGTTTCTGCATCTAACAACCAGCTGTTCAGCAGTACAGTACAAATGAGATGGTCTCAACTGGTTTTTGAATGCATTGTCCTGGAAGCAGACTAGAAGGGAAGAATCGTGCCTGCATTTGGTGTAAATAAACCACTTCCTCCCCATTCCTCCTGAGTGGTGGAAAAGGAGGGAGGCAAACTTCCCTTGAATGAGCCCCTGCTGCCCTTCTCCCCCCAACTCCTCAAGGCAGAACCAACAGTCCTGCTCTCTTTACCCAGCCAAGAAGCGCCTCAGCTCTTCTAGTACAGATGCAGATGGTAGAGAGAACAGTAAAGCTGTCCACCCCTCCTTCACATGCCTGCTATTTGACTTAAACCTGGACCATCTCAAGTACTTCAACATGTCTATATATGACATCCCATTGCAGTGGCCTTCCTCAGAACATATTTTATCAGGAAATGCTGGAGACATTGCTGCACCCTTAGCTTAGAAGCAGTCATCCTGGTTCTGTGGCAGTCAGGGGTTTTTCAAGATACTCATGGCTGCTGCTTTCACCAACTACTCATCACAAAAAACAGCTCAGTAATGTAGGATAACAAAATTACTTTTTTTCTTCTTGCAGACCTAATAGCTGTTTACTTTTTGTAGAGCACCTTGTGGCTCACATGATCTGTTCCCTGTAGTCAAATACACTTCTGTAGCTGGGATCTTGCCTCAAAAATTAAGAGGAAAAATCTCAAAACATAAGCCATTCTTCTTACTTAGCTTCAGAGTTTCTCTCATAGTGAAGGTTTTTCTGTGTGCTATCTGCAGCACTTGTTACACAAACAGAAAGTCACTGATTGATAAGACTTGGCTTATTAATTGTGCAAAGGGACCAATTATAATGTATTATTAGGATGTACCTTTGTCCCTGTAGGTTTGGAGACTAGAATCACAGGAAGCCAAATATTATGACAACTATTCTTTTGGGCTCAGATAAGGAACTTGAAAGTTATTGAAATAAAATATGAATGAATAGACACACATATAATATAATTAGATGCATTCAAATAATTCAGGAGTTCCTAAAATGTGACTCATACTTCTGTGTTACTATCAAAAAAAAAGAAGTGCTGCTGCTAGAAGGAATAGTTAAGAAAAGGGGTTGGTATACAAAAGTAACCCAAATAAACAGATAGTCTTCTCAAACAAGAAAGCACAGACAGGCTCCTTCTATCAGAATATGACTATAAAGTGACATAATAGAGATGTGAAGTGTAAGATAAAATACTGCAGCTTCTATTTCAAAATCTTGGAAAGGATTTCAAATATTACAATAGGCAATATACAGAGCACTACTTACAGGACAGTGTTATTTTCATGCAATATGTACATTTATGTAGTTTTTAACTTAGGAAGTAATTTTGGTACAGAAAACTAGTTAACATTTGTGTTTCAATGGCTCAATATACATTTTTCTTCCTTTTTGGCTGCATGACCTCTATTTAAATGACATTTTACAGGCACAGAACTCCAAAAAACAGAGAATTCTACCTATGAGTCTCTGATAGACAAAAAGTAGTCTCTCATCAGGAAATAGAAAATGAAAGCAAGAAAGTTGTGAAGATAGCCAGAATATGCCGTGAGTTTATTAGACTTAGCCATACAATTCCTCTATCATGGATTTGGTCATACATTCTAAAGACATAAATCACATGAAGAATATCTAGCACCAGCACATGTTTAACTGTTTTGATCAATAGACACATAAGTGTTTTTCTAAACAGGAATATTCTTTTTTTCCTTAATATATTTTTTTTTTACATGCCAAGACTTTTGAGAAGCAGGCTATGTTCTGAAAACAACATTTATTTATCAAATTGTAAAAATTATTTGTAAAATGTGAAGGAATAGTCTGTACTTATCAGTGTTTAGAGGGATTTATGAATACTTTCTTAAATAATTTTCTTCTTTATTTTATGCTTGCTAACTGTAAGCTTGAGTGACTATAAATCATTCATCTAAAGGATAGTCCTCAAGGCTGCATATTCCCAGTTTTATTCTGACTTATAACTTGATCATCATTAATTCGAGTGTTTCTGAAGAAGTAACATAATAAATAAGGCCCAATCTTTTATTAGACAATGATAACATATCTTGCATAAGATTATCTCATTTATCTTTACATTCTTGTATGTTTGTCTTTTCCCATGTAACAATTACCTTTTGTTGTTGATGCTGCTGTGAATAAGACAATAGAGGTCACTGCTGAAGGTGTTAGTTGAGAGTTGGTCTGAGGTTTCCTTCCTCAGAAGACACTATCATCTGTCCTTTTCAGAAAAAAGGAAATGCTGACATTTTGTAAACAAAATCAACTGGCTAAGCTGACAGCACATACAGTGTTCTGTATTCAAAGACCCTTAAAAGCTATTATCTGATGAACATTTGTGAAAAAATAAATATTACAATGTGTACTATTATTTTAACATTTTAGAGAGGATATTTGCATATGGCAAAGGCAGGGAGCTTGTACACAATGTGAAGCTGACATGTTGGCATCACTGAAAAGATGTGGACTAGTCACTTTTGAAAGGTCATTCTCCAAAGGAAATTATTTTTCTCTGTTATCTCATATACAATTGTTTAGTTTTCAAACTTTCTGAAGGCATTCAGATTTCAGTATAATCACAATGATGCATTCCATTAACTATAAAAAAAGATTAAGAATGACCTTTCATCATGCAAAAGACACACAACTGGCAGCTTTAGGTATTTATTTTCAATTAGATATAAAAATGCAGCACCACTCCAGTTTTCAGCTATATTCTTGCACAAAGACAGGCATTTCAGACTATACAGATACTTGGAAAGTTTGAATGTTATATGAAAAATAAATCTACATGAAAAATGAATATTTAAAGAAACAAATAACTGTGGCATCAGTGAGAAGATACAGCCTATTTAAACAAAGTAAGAAAGAAAACATCTATTTATGGACATATAGACTGTGAGATTGAGTGCACCCTCAGCAAGTTTGTAGATGACACCAAGCTGAGTGGTGCAGCTGCCACATCTGAAGGACAAGATGTCATTCAGAGGCACCTGAACAGGCTAGAGAAGTGGGCCTGTGAGAACTTAATGAGGTTCAACAGGACCAAGTGCAAGGTCCCACACCTGGGTCAGGGCAATCCCCAATTTCGGTACAGAGTGGGGGGTGATGTGATTGAGGGCAGCCCTGTGGAGAAGAACTTGGGGATGTTGGTTGATGAGAAGACCAACAAGAGCTGGTAATGTGTGCTCGCAGCCCAGATCAACCATACCCTCGGCTGTATCAAAAGAAGTGTGGCCAGGAGGTCGAGGGAGGTGATTCTGTCACTCTATTCCTCTCTTGTGAGACTGTTTCTGGAGTACTGTGTCCAGTTCTGGAATCCTCAACGTAGGGGGGATATGGAACTGTTGGAACAGGCCCAGAGGAGGGCTGTAAAGACGATCCGAGGGCTGGAGCACCTCCCATATGAGGTCCGGCTGAGAAAGTTGGTCTTGTTCAGCCTGGAGAAGAGAATACTCCAAGGAGTCCTTATAGCAAACTTCCTATACCTGAAGGGGGCTTGCATGAAAGCTGGGGAGGGACTTTATAAAAGCTTGTAGTGATAGGAGTAGAAGCAATGGGTATAAACTGGAGAGGGGCAGTTTTAGACTAGACATAAGGAAGAATTTCTTCACGATGAGAGTGATGAGGCAGTGGCGCAGGTTGCCCAGGGAAGTTGTGGCTGCCCTGTCCCTGGAGGTGTTCAAGACCAGGTTGGATGGGGCCTTGGGCAGCATGATCTAGTGGGAGGTGTCCTTGCCCATAGCAAGGGGTTTGGAACTAGATGATCTTTAAGGTCCTGTCAAACCTAAACTATTCTATGATTGATTTTATGATTGATACAATATTTGCCTTTTTTCATCAATATTTTTGCTTCTTTTTACCATTTTTAGTTAAATTCAAGTAGAAAAATTCAAACCTGAACAACAGATACCTTTTATTAGTGTTCCATCAAAACATAGGCTTGATTAAAGTCATAGTATCCTCCATACAGTTTAGCAACTGCTCCTAAACTATAGATTTGGTGACATATGGGCTAAGGGTTATCATTTTTCCACCTTGGTCTGGATGATCTGTTCTTGCATCCCAGGGTTTCTTTCCAATAGATACCTGGCTGTGAGAAGATAGGAAAACAGGAGGGAGAGCAGGTAAAGGAAATGGTCTACACCTAACTCTTGTCACATAGGTGGTCAGTCAGCGCAATGTCAAGGTATATATGCAGATCAATAGCTGTTCCTTGTCTTCTCTAAAACTTCTCAGATAACCTTAGGTACTTGAAGAATTAGCTGTGGTATCTTAAAGCTCTATGTTGGCAACACTCAAACCTCCACTGATATTTATTCTATAAGCAACTATCACTGCAGCAAAGACTTGCTTTAAGAGTTTGTTAATGAAATCCTTCTGGGTCCCATCAGATTCATCTCATCCAGTACACAGTCTTATCTCCAACTCTCAGCTTTCTCCTCATTATTAAAGTGTCCAGCCATAGGCAGGGTAGGGAGATTTCATGACTAAAATTACTAGGTTGGGCAGCAGCTCCAAGCTTTTCTGGAAGAGACAGTATACTCATTCAAAGGAGAGAATATTGCTATTAGATAAATCTCAGTGAAGCATCTCTCAAATTGAATCATGGAGTGCACGAGTCTCACATACTATGACCTGCACAACAGGAATGATGCCATACCTACTGAAGAACATCAGCAGTCACTGCATGGGGGTTTATTCATTGTCTTTGGCCTTATGTAGATGCAGAAAATGATGAGTGCACTTTATCACATGGAAGCTAATATCACTTAGGTGATACATGTCACAACTTCCTGCGTTAGTATTGCCACGCTCTTATATGTTCCTTATGATAGAGTAATTCATCTGAAATCATCATTCTTTGTCAAGTTCCAAGAAATCAAATGTCATATATTTTGAGGAGTTTGCATTAATTGCACTATCATAATACTAGTTTGTGCAAAACTAAAGGATAACTGCTGTACCATAAAAGCAAGAAGGATTAATCTCAGCTTGAGGGATTTGTTTTATAATAACTTCCTTTCTTTTCTGACAGATACTCAGAGGTGTTTAAATAATTTTTAAGGGATCTCTGTCAAAACAAACTGATAAAAAGCAATACTCAATTAGCCCACTTCCTTGGTGACCTAACTTTACTTCCTTTATCAACACTCCCTGTCAACAGAGCACTGAAAGGTAGTTCTGACACTGCAGTGGAGTTAATATTACCAGACACATGCAAAAATATGTGCCTTTTCTTTGTAAGAACATCCTACCTCCAAGGACCAGAATTCAAGCAGTTTATAGAAGACAAAATTCTGAGAGTAATTTGACCACTGGAGCATTATCCCCAATGTCAATGTCTTCATTAAGTTATCATCCACTGCTTACACAAATTAATTATGATTATATCAGAAGAGTGCACAGATATCTAACTCCTATGTCAGCCTTTTGAAAATTTGCTTTTTGCATGTAACTGCAGTGGGTAATTTCAGAACTCATACCCTAATAGTTTCTGCATATACAATTTTAGTCAGTAGAAAAGAATGCCACAAAAAGAACAAAAGCGTCAATCAAAAATTCCCAGTATCACTATGCCAGCAGTAGCCAGCCACCTTTCATGAAAAAGGTACAGCTAGAACACATACTGGATTTCACAGCCTGGCTTTCTCTAATTTGAACATAAAAGTTCTACTTCAAGCAGGCTTTTTATTTTTTGATATTTTTTTGAATGTAGTTAATTGATTTGATGGAGAAGGAGGTGGAAGATGGCTTGAAATTTGCCAGTCGAAGTGAGTTCCAGTGCTTGCAGTAGTAAGGCACTTTAGAAGAGAGTTTTGTGTTTGCTCCCAAAAGCAATCAGAGCGGATTATTATGGGGTCCTGGCAGAGTGTGTTCCCTGGCAACTTCTCTTTGACTACAAAATAAATAAAGAAAAGAAAGTGAAGTGAAAGGCTTTCTACTTTCTAATTTCAAATTCACTTTCAAATTAATTTTTGGTGGTAATAGTCTGCTTTCCACCTTTATATATCATCAGTATTTGTAATCCTTAAAGAGAATAAACAAAATAGTGCATTCAATTCATTTTTAAAGATCTGGAGAAAAGTTGTTTTGTTAAAGTTACAGGTAAGAATAAATGGACTCTGAAATCCCATAGAGAGAAATTCCCTGTCTCATGCCAGACCTTTTGTGCTAACAGTTTGATATTTCCTCTGGTGGCACAAAGCTGGCAGGACTGGTATGCACTGGGTAGTTCACTGCCTTGGACTCTGCATTTTTGAGGCAGAGTAACCAGGACAGCCTGTAGCTCTGTTCTTAAGTCGGCATTGTTAGATTATGAACATTATCCACTAGGGATAAGAGTGGCCTAGGAGCCTCAATAATAATATACATAGCCTGTAAATGTGATAGAAAAGAAAGTTTTAGAGTCAGTTCCCTGTGTACATATCAGCCCTTCCCAGACAAGTTGTCTAGTAACACAGTTCCTTTTCTACCATGTGTAGGAGATACAAGGAGGAGTCAATTTACTTTTCAGTAAGACCCCCTCAGTCTCCTCCTCCCATCCAGTTTCCCTCCTCACAGACGTGCTTTGATTGCTAGGGTCAGAATTTTGAACATATGGCATATTCCTATCACAACATCAAAATTATTTTTGTATCCTTGAAATACACACTTTCATCGTTACTAATACCAAGATTCTTTGTTAAGTCCATATTGTGCCACATGAAAAAAGTTCTGGTAGTGTCATTTCAACTTATGTAATATTATCATTTTATTTATGTAATACTACTATATACCATTATGTCATTCTACTTATATACCATTTCCAAACAGTCTAAAAACTTTTCCTCTTCTAATCATGCTTTCTTTTCTATTAAAATTGGAATTAAGTGCAAATTTCCATCAAAATAGCAATTCTATTGGTCTTCAGAGATAAATTATGTTCTACTCATACACATGAACACATATGAGATTTAATTACTCATACCCTTGCAACTAGCTTACTAATTTGTGTATAATAGGCAATACGCATGAATTAATAGAAATGACATATATTACTTTTCTTACAAATTGTTGCACAAAAAACCCCAAGATTGAACCCACAACTTTTATAAAAAATACCAGAAAATATTACTAAAGCACCCCTCCCTTGTCTAAGCTGATATGAAATGATTCATCAGAATTAGCCAACTAACACATTTATAACAGTAATCCTAGTCTAGACAAGGACTTATAATTTAAAAAGAGATTTTCAGACCTCTAGGTCTCTATATGGGATTCCAGATGCATTAGTTTTAGGTAAGAGAAAAAATGAAACAGTTTAAAGAGGTCAGTTACAGAATAGATAATGTGAATAATACACTATCCACTTCAGGTGCAAAACTCAAAAATTAAGAAAAAAATACTGAAGAATTTAAAGTATCATTAAAAAATCAGATTTTCAGAAAATCTTTCATGTGTGGAAAAACTTATACCTACATTGAAGACGTTAATTAACAAGAAACAAACATTCTTAAAGGGTATTCAGCTTCCTAAAATAAATTAAAGCAAAAAGTCACCTGTATAAAGGAAGTTAAGCCTAAAGAAATTTTGAAAGATGCTTTTTTTTCCCAGTAAATATGTTGCTAGTGCCTGACAGATTTTCCATTGATTTTTATACTAAATACTTAAAAGATTGCTTAGTAACCCTCTAACAGTCACAGGTAGAGGGATCTAATTCTCAGGACGCTCCCTAGGTGCTTCTTGCCTCTACACTATTTTTTAAAAAGGCAAATATATCAAGAAAAGTGATTCCTACAGGCTGGTATCCATGGTTAAAAGAAAAATCTACATTCTTGCTTAAGTAAATGAGTCCATCAGAACTCTCTCTTTCCAGCTAGACTAGCGCAGATAAAAATTACTTCACTTAAAAAGAGAATATGCACTGAACAACATTAGATGAACATGAAAGATGATCTAATCTATTCTCCACAAATAAATCCCCAGGCACACACGATTTAAATCTCACACATGATGAGAGAGTCATTGAAAGCTACATTATCCATAAGGGTTTCTTCAGTTTCTCAGCTAAAATGCTTCAGTACAAAACACTGATGAGTTTCACAAAAATTAGTAATTTGAATACAAACTCAAGCAACAAGTACTACTGGGTAAGGTGGGTAAAATACGTAGAAAGAAAGTACCAAGAGAGAATGTGGTCATGACTAGCATCTCATATTTTTGCTGCACTCATGAAAAATAAGCATAGTAGGCTATTTTTTTCTGTCAGAAGATTCTTGCTGCCACCTTGCTTTATAAAAGTACATTTATTTAGTCAGGCAGCTGACCTCAGGAGAAAGAGAAAAGGCTTGTATAAATCTCTGAAAGAAGAAAATAGTCCAAAACATTAAGTTGATGAATTTACTCTCAGATTGTATTTTGTATAACACACTAATGTCATTATGGTGCTCTTCATATTACACCAATTTATCCTACGCTGGATATTAAAACATTAGGTGTAGGTCATTTATCACAGTCTTCATCTGTGTATCAGTTGAAGAAAATGCTATTTCTCCAACAAAGGCAAGAGGATAACACATACTACTTCATGTTCTTTTGACTATTGTATGGCTGTACTGCAGGATTAAGTATCATGTAATCATAGAGTCATAGAATAGTTTAGGTTGAAAGAGATCTTTGAACGCCATTTAGCCCAAATGCCCTGAAATGAACAGAATCATCTTCAAGTGCTCAGAGCTCCATCCAACTTAACCTTGAATGTTTCCACAGATGAGGCATCTATCACTTCTTTGGGCAATCCATTCCAGACTTAGACACTCTTGTTATAAAAAATTTCTTCCTTGTATCTAGTCTAAAGATACTCTTTTAGTTTAAAACTATTACTCCTTGTCCTATTGCAACAGACCCTGCTAAAAAGGGCCATCTTTCTTATAAGCCCTTATAAGTACTAAAAGACCACAATAAGACCTCCTTTCTCTTCCCCAGGTTGAACATTTCAAACTCTCTCAGCCTTTCTTCATAGGAGACTTGTTCCATGCCTTTTATCATATTTGTGGCCCTTCACTGGACCTACTGTAACAGGTCCGTGTCCTTCCTGTGCAGGGGATGCCAGAGCTGGACACAGTATTTCAGATGGGGTCTCACCAGTGCAGAGTAGAGTGGCAAAATCATCACCCTTGACCTGCTGGACATGCTTCTTTTGATGCACCCCAGGTTATAGTTGGCTTTCTGTGCTACAAGTTCATGTTGCCATAATGTCCNCTTATAAACCCTTATAAGTACTAAAAGGCCACAATAAGACCTCCTTTCTCTTCCCCAGGTTGAACATTTCAAACTCTCTCAGCCTTTCTTCATAGGAGACTTGTTCCATGCCTTTTATCATATTTGTGGCCCTTCACTGGACCTACTGTAACAGGTCCGTGTCCTTCCTGTGCAGGGGATGCCAGAGCTGGACACAGCTGGGGTCTCACCAGTGCAGAGTAGAGTGGCAAAATCATCATCCTTGACCTGCTGGACATGCTTCTTTTGATGCACCCCAGGTTATAGTTAGCTTTCTGTGCTACAAGTTCATGTTGACATAATATCCAGATAAATATCACTAAGGTACAGTATATTAAAGCTGTTTCAAGGCATACTTTCTTATTTAATCTTCATATGTAGAATGAGATGCTCATCTCATATGATACACAGACAAATCTGGGAAATTTTTTTGGTACACTTAATAGAAAATGTAAGTGTACCATCAGCATTATTATATGCTAATGATAGACATACAGCAGCCTAAAATTGATTGCAAGTAACATTTGAAAAAAAAGAGAAATATTGAAAAATCAATTATTTTGCCTTTTTGAGCACCTTGTTAATTTGAACATCTGATAGTACCTGGAGTATTCAGTGCAATTTTTTTGATCCACTATCAGTTAATAGCTAAGCATTAGCAAGATCAATGTCTTACATATTCACAAATTTCTGAACCCTAAACAAACTGTTTGACTAAACACCTTACAGTTGCTATCCTTTCTTACAAGAACAGGCCTTTGTATTTTCATTAAGTTTTTATTGGACCAAAACTACTCATGTGTCTGAGATTTTTAATAGGGTCAATACAGCAATTATATTTCAGCATATTATTACATTTCCTTTCCAACACCTTTATACCTAAAAATCAAATTTTTCTCATGTTGGCCCAAGAGCTACATGATGAATTATTGAAAATTTTGATTGAAGTATTTCAGTGATAGAGAAAAAAGCACATTTTTTCTGGCAATTATATTATGCAAATAACAAACCAACAGTTAGGACCCTGTTGAATCAGCATTTTTATACTTGCATAGAAGAGATTTGATTCAGATTTCCACTAATTGAAATTATTGGGATCTTAGCCTACTTAGTAAAGTGCACATTTTGAATCAAAACATAAAACTTGAATTTAAGAGTTATAATTTTTAAAATGAGCACAACATTAATGAGATAATATTAGCAAGATGATGACTTTACACAAATCACAATTTGTGTAAGTCTGGAACTTTTTGCATTACCTATATACAAAATCTGTCACTTGTGGAACACTGCAGAGGAGAAATAGCACAAATAGCACATACAGGAATGCTGATCTTTTCTACATGTTAAACATTACATTTTATATGCTACTTCACCCTAATTATTTTTTTCTGTGAAGAGGAAGAATTCTTCAGGAGTTGCTCAATTTTTTGAATGTAAAATTACTAGTTCATTGTTACTCTAGGACTATAGCAGAATTTCATACAAGCCAAAGTTTCCATAGCTAGGAATTTTGAACATCTGATGATGCTGCTAGGTCTTCACAAAATATATTTCTATAAAATACCAATTCCCTTTTCCTGTAAATTTGTAAGACAATAGTGCTCAATGCTTTCACTTAAAAGACTTGTCAGTTGTTTCAAATGTAGCCATACACCCTTTGTTTTTAATACTTTTGGAATACCACAAACTTTCAGTGTCCTCAGTATGTAGTCCTCAGATATATTTCCAGATACATCAGTTTAGAAGAAAAATTGGTAATAGCCTAAAGATGACCAAATCATGTTCACCAGGCAGCAGTATATATATCCAGGACCAGCTTATTCCTGATTTCCCCAAAGGCATAAGAAAGGGTATTACAAGGTTAAATGATCCATGGACAAAGTCATAAAAATAAAGAGCACGTAGAATAATTTTTATCTTCAAGGTTAGAAAGTCATTAAAGAAAGACTGGTATTTAATAGCTCTATGTCTTAACATTTCTTTAGAAAAAAAGTCAGAATTTCAACATGCCATGTTGCCTATGACTGCTCTGCTGGTGGTAAAAACATCTGTAAGTATGATGTATTGTACATGAATTGCTACTTAGTTGCAGATTCAAACTCGTACGGGTACTTTCAATGTCTTAAATAGATATATTTTCTTTCTTGTGTCACTCCTTTTCATTATTTGAGAGAGATTCTAGTCTTTTCATCTATTAATTTTAGCATACATAGCACATTTTGCAGCATGACTGAAAACCAGTGTGAAAAGGCAAACAATATGAACTCTCCTTAATTAATGTATGACTCAGGTCTCACTCCTAGATGTTAGGAAACACACTGCCTTTTTGTGTTTGTTTAAAGTTTATGCATCTTTTGGGTTTGCTGTCAACAAAGAAGGAAGTAAATTATAGTAGAGTGGACATCGTAACAACAAAATACACATTTGGTCAACAAAGTTCTCTAGGTCAATATGAAAGTAAACCAACTTTCATATGGATTCAGGCTCCAAGTCAGCTTTTTTAAGTATCATCTATCAGAGAAAGCATATTCTAATACTTCCCTAACCTGAAAGGGAGGCTCACAGTAAAATTGCAGAACAAAATAGTCTGCACAAAGTGGGACTGAATCAGACCTACATATATTGTCACTATACTTCTTCAAGGAACTGTTAAGTTAATTGCAAATGTGATCAAGGCTAAGAGTTGCATGTAATCATTTCTAACAAAAATGCTCAATCATTCTAAACAGAAAAATTTTCTTAAACACTCTTTTTTATCTTTGTGGATTGTTAATACAAGGACAGGACAGCCGGCTGAAAATGAGCCAGCAGTGTGCCCAGGTGGCCAAGAAGGCCAATGGCATCCTGGCTTGTATCAGAAACGGTGTGACCAGCAGGTCCAGGGAGGTTATTCTCCCTCTGTACTCGGCACTGGTGAGACTGCTCCTTGAATACTGTGTGCAGTTCTGGGCCCCTCACCACAAGAAGGATGTTGATGNACAGAACCACAGTTTGTTCTGAAAATCAGCATCAGCCCGTAACAACAATAATATGGTATCTTTATTAACTAGGTGATTTTCAAATCTGATTAATATAATTAGCAGGATAAAAGTTTAGTCATACTTTTTTCCAAAGAAATTGATAGTCTTTATGATATTCATGCTTTATTACACTTAGATCACTACATGGGTGAGGCAGGGTGTAAGCTATAGGCTGAAAAAATAAATTTGCTCTCTAGAAGTTGCTAACAATTATTTTAAGTACTGAATCTCAATTCTGAACAGATTAAGATGCCAATTTAATGCTGCTCTCATAAAATGTAAACCCAACAGAAAGCAGAGATATAACACTTAATATTGTTTCCTATTCATTAAATATAATGTGCTATTAAATTAAGTCAGTCATAATTTTGAAAACTGAAACTTCAACATGACTTAGAAAATAATTTGCATTTGTTTGGCTTTTTAAAAAAATCTTTCCAGCACTTATCTTGAACACTTATACTCAACTTTACTTGAGCATGAAAGTTTTGGTGAGACTGAGATTTTTTGAAACCAGGGTTTGAAGTCAGTAATACAGCTTTCAATGTCCAAAATTAAGCACACACCTCTTTCTAGGGTTAATTCTTACATAAAATCAGAAACAATCTTTTCTGAGAATTCATACAATAGAGGTTTAGCAGAACCGAACTCTGGAAAAAGAATGAACTCATAAATTCTGCCCTGTACAAGGACAGCTACTGTGGATATGACTACATTTGTCTTCTCAATTTGCTCTTATTTATCTATCATGTCTTTTGAAGACATAAATAACTGAGTGAAGCCCTTTGGAGGATTCTTTGAAAGCAATTGAGCATGCTGTTAGAGAAATTTTAAGGGGTTACAGCATGCAGGACTTGAGACAGTCAGAGGAGAAATCTAGCCCCCCGACGGCGAGAATGTAGCGAGGAGTCCAATCTCAGCAGTTGGGACTTAGAAGTGACTGAACTTCAAGATGTCTTGGGAAGGCTGTGCAGAGTTTGCTACAATGCAGAAAACAGCAGCACTGAAGGACTAAAACCAGGACCAGGAACCACAACTGACACAACAGGTAGGAGGAGGGGTGTGTATTAGCACAAGATTAGGCATCCTAATTATTTTATTCCAAGAAAAATTAGCTTACTGATTTTAAAAGCTTTTCTGTCTTCTTTGGGGATCTAGGTGTCTAGTTACACTAATCTCAAAAAAGGGGCAAATTTATCATATTGTAAGGCAGTATTTTTGACAATTGTGTAGTTTTCTTTATATAGTGTTTTAGCCTTACTTCCCATCTTTTTTCAAGGAGACTATAGCTTTCATAAATCCAAGAAGCAAAACACTCTTAATCTATTATCCAAGACTTTCAGAACACTGTTATAATGATGCAAGATGGCACAGAGGTACTCTTCTGTTAAATTATTAACTGTAAAAGCTTTGGGAGGGATGGGGAGAGGGAAGGTACTAATATTAAATCGTATCCATCTATGAAATGCAAACACAAACGCTTAATTTGGGCTAGACCTTTATTTAGAGCTATCAGTATAATTCTTTTGACTTCTCTTGAATCCAGCTAGCAAGTACAAGTTGATTAGCTGGTTCAATTCTGTTATTCATCATTACCTTTGCCAAGTACAGAATCTAACCAGAGTCTCCACGCATTCCATGTTGGACTGTTCCCTATGATAGACTGGAGTATCAGGCCATGTGAACCTCTATGTTTATATATCCATCAATTTTGATGGGAATTCACACAGGCATAAGGGTCCATCTGCTTGAATGTCTTTCTGGAGCTGCAAGATACTATTTGTTTATTCTTTTCAACGTAGATGCTTATCAAACTCTACAGATTGAGACTATTTCATTTTTCAGAGCAGCCCTTGTCACATTCATCAAAGTAACTGACTACTTCTTCACTCGTTCATTCATCTTTTTTTCTGTTTTCCAAACTTTTCTTTCCATTGTAGCAGTTGCAGTGGATCAGAGCCATATGGCTCTGACTTTTAACTGCTGCAACAAGCTGCTCTACCACCTGGCAAAGGAAAGATACAGGCTCTGAAGCCCTGCTCCTTATTTCCAGAAATTCAGTATCTACTTTCACAATGCCTAGGCTTTTCACAAAGCAGTGAAAGGAAGAATGAGTCTAAACCCACTCAACAGACAATATACAGATTATTGTATTGAATTTTATCAAAAATATGTGTCTTTGAATACTACAGTACATGAATTGATTTCTTTTTAACATCTTAGTGTAAAAGTCATGGAAATTGCTAATGATGAACAGAATGTGCTCTGTAGATTTTTCAATTAATCCAGCATATAAAAGTAGATGAATAAATATACTTGATCTTCAAATATTACATTTTCCAGGAGTTCAATAGCAATCTCTTTACAAAACCAAAAAACAAACCAAAACAAAAAAAATCAAAAAACCTGGTTTATTTTTTGTTAGCTTTCTAGGAGAGTATAATTGAATTAATGTTCAGCTCTTCACCTCTAGTTACCTTTACATATAACATGCAACAGTTTTTCTATATGGTATAGCTCAAAATATTCCTAAAGATTTACACATTTTTCCTTTCAAGTGCTGCAAGGGAAACTGAGCATCATTAGCATTCATACTGTAAGTGAGAGGTAGCATGAAGGCCCATGTGAAAAAAAACAAAACAAAACAATAATGCTTTTAAAAAATAGAAACAAAATACCTAATGAATATCCTTACTTGAAGATGCATATTCCTGCATATGCAGTAGTGGTAGGCTTTGCAAGCATGAAAAAGTTTGTAACGTTTATTTACATGTATTGTATTCCAAAAGCTTCACATTCATCTACAGCAGCATTTCGTGGAATTGCATTTTCACCCTTAGAATATCTGACTAATTTGTGATTTTGTATTATACAGACTACTTGGGGATTTTGTTTGTAATTCATTGGTCACAACCTAAAGTAACTGTGTAACAATCTTATTAATTGAAATGCAAGCGACATGAAGTATTTTTTCTCAAAGATTCAACGAAACAGTCATTTCTTGCAAATAAGAGAAGAATGATGAGAGCAGATCAAGGAGCAGGGGTTGATGGCTAGGATGAAAGGGTTCTGAAAGATACTTTTCATGTAAGACCATAAACCAATGACTGCATAAGATTTATAACAAGATATTTAAAAATAAAGATGAAACATGGGAAAGACAGAAGCACCATGCAACAGAAGGAGTGTGAGGATAAATAAGGAAGGCAGGAAGGAAAGATTATGTTTTCAAGAAATGGAGAAGATTGGTTTGCCAGTCCAAGAGGGAACTACTTACATTCTAGTGTCTTGGAGAAAGAACAGAATAAGGACTCCAGTACAAGAAGTTTTAGATAATCACACAAAAAAACCCCATTACAATGACTTCTGATATCTCTGAGGAACTGGAGATAACTAAAAGAAGACCTCCTAAAATTGGAGAAGGGATGCAGGGGAAGCTAAATTTCTTAGAAATTTGGGAGCCCTGATGATTGCTATTTAACAACCCGTCTTTCATTATTGTCTTGTCATGTGTTACTAAAGGCCCTTTTAAATTCCAGCTCACTGGATTTCTTCCAAGTTATAACATATTTTAAAATGAACTTCGGTGTTACTGAAGCTCAACAAAATTTAAATGTAAAACTACCTGTAAGCTACAGAGGAGTTACATTACATGCAACTGAGCAGTGAACTTCAACGTGTTGTCAAAGGATGCGTGAACAGCTCAGGGTCCTTCCTTCTCTGGGAGCTAAGCTAATATTTGATATCTTTGTGACACTAAACAGAAAAAATTGAGTAGCACTTAGGAAGCATAGACTTTTTATCCGCTAGTCTGACACCTCCTGGTCATGAATGGCCTTGACTTTTAGTCCTCATTAATTTGATGGGGTTAGATCCAATTCATTTCTACTCTGCCAGAGGACAAGTTCTTTAGAACTCTACTTTAGCCTTCGTCAATGCAAAATATCTGTTTTAAAGGTCTCCCAGTGGAATGGAGTAGGCTTCATAAAAAATCCAGCCATTAAATTATTCACAGAGTTCCCATGGAACTTTGTTATCAATTAGCCTGTCCAGCAGCTCTCACTGATTTCACATAAGCACCAAATTGTAGTATTGTATCATTCTTGACTCTGATGTTTTTCATTGTTAGGGAAGATGACTCACAAGACAAACATCTCCCTCTTTTGCTCCTCTTCTGATTTCTTCCTTCATACAGTCCCACAACTCACCTTCCAGAAGCCTCAGATTCATGCAGTGTATAAATTCAAACCAGCAAAAGGTGAAGAGAGTCCAGAAACAGAGATTGAATAATTGATAAAAAGTTCTATTTCTCATTAGATGTTTAATTGTTAATTTAAGAACTGCTTAGTTTATTTAATTATTTGTGATTTCTATTGTGAACAATTTTGTTTCATATTTACCACAAACTTGGTACACTACATACACATCAATTTTTGACAGTTTTCTACCACATCTTAGAAACAATAACAGCATTAATGGACCAAAATCCCTGAACACAGAAATGCTGCTCTGCTGGATCATCGTCTAGAATCTGACAACTACCTCACCTGGTGTTTTCAGTAAAAAAATTATAAATAACAGATGTTTTTTCAAAGACATGGAATTGGTTCCTCTAAGTTTATAGCCTACAGAGACTTCTGAAAATAGTGGGAAAATAATGCAGTATGTCCAAACAACAAAAGAGGTTATTTGTAAACAAACAGATTATTATTATTGTTATTGTTATTTATATATATTAATAATAATAATAATATAAAGTAATTACAGTGAGAAAATAAAAATTCTGCCATAATTGGCCAAAATTGGGCAATGAAAAATTAAATTCATCTTGACATTGTTATAATTAGGAATAAAAAGATGCAGTAACAGAATTTAAGGATGCATGGTCAACTGGTTACTGAACTTAAACTATAACTTGCATATTTTTTTCTGGTTTTTACCTTATTTTAGACAGACAGATAAACGCATTCTGCAAAGTGAGAAAGCATACTTTTAGAGGATGAAAATTATGAAATGAATATCTACATGTGCTGATGCAGGCAAAATTTTAGGTGTCCATTCACCTCTATGGTAATGTAAGAGTTTGATTCTGATTTTAAGAACAGATTACTATGAGTATTTTAAAGGAGATATACATGACTTACTCTATTCATCTACAGCTCTAAATTGTATAATGTGGAAGCCAAATGGTTTTTTAACATCTCGTTGTCACTGTAGCACTGACTTATGGTAACAAAGTGACAGATGAAAAATATACACACTTGTCTGAGTCAGTGAAATGAGAGTGTGATAAATGTTGAAAACTATTCTTTAGTAACTTAACATAGGCATGTGGATATGGGTCCTTGATCACGAGGGAGG
>WAAB01001986.1:23292-35313 GCA_013389865.1 Piaya cayana
TGGCCTCTTCTCCCAAGTGACAGGGGACAGGACAAGAGGGAATGGCCTCAAGATCCACCAGGGAGATTTAGACTAGACATTAGGAGGAAGTTTTTTTATGGAAAGGGTCATTAGGCATCGGAATATGCTGCCCAGGGAGGTGGTTGATTCACCTTCCCTGGAGGTGTTTAAGGTACGGGTAGACAAGGTCCTTAGGGACATGGTTTAGTGTTTGATAGGAGCGGTTGGACTCGATGATCCGGTGGGTCTCTTCCAGCCTGGTGATTATATGATTCTATGATTCAGTTTCTAGAAATATCCTACTGTTCTTTCCTGATATCATTGTTGAACTGGGAATGCAGTTAAAACCAGAGAGAGTTGCCCTCCCCTCTCAGAAAGTAGCAATTTACTTCAACTGGCATTTAATTTTTCCTTACAAAATATTCAGAATTCTCCCTAGCTTTCCATCATACTAGATTATTTCTGATATATGGGAATTTGTTTTAGCCTGTGTTCTCATGTCAGTGGAGCCATGAGCTGAAACTCCAGGAAGGCTAATCACTAGATGACAGGTCCCTGTTCTCAGAGAAACTCGGTAACCTTCTTTTAGGTTCACAAAGATCCTATTGCTATTTTTAAAAAATGGTCATATTCTCAATATTCTCTTATCCTTTAATTTTCTCAGTGTTTTCAACTCCATTCTTTCTAAGATTCTTCTTAAGTTTTCTCACAGAAAGCCTGGGGTGTACTTATGCTAAAACAATCATTGGTCAACTATGTCAACAACAATGTGCTACTTCTTCCAGGTAATCTTCTTTTGAGTCTACTGATTACTTAGGAATTGAAAGTTCCAAAACATTTTGATTTTTGAGAAATGAACAAGTGATTTGCCACGCACAACATGAGACAGGAATCTATAGTAAGATCTAGTTTATCTGACATAGATCTGCTTGTGAAAAGACCTGAGCACCACATTGAGATAAATCTCTTCTTTATTTTCAGAGTGGGTGAGGAAATGCTAGTCTTCCGCATACCCCAGAATGTAGTTTTCAGAATACTATAGAGTTCTGCAATACACTTTCTACAAGGAAATGCAGGAAATCCTATCAAAATATTATCAAAGATTTTTAACTCAAGATTCTGTTTAAAATTCTCTAAATACTTTTTTTTAGATTGAATATATGTTCTTATATCCAAAAGTCATTATACAATATCTTCTGAACTTATGATTGGCCAATATTTTGGAGTGAAATCAAGGAAATATTTATCAGCATACATGATTAGGCTGAATATTTTCGTAAAGTTATACACACTAATTGCTCAAAAATTGTCTCTGAAAAAATTGGTAGTGAAGTTATGGGACAGAAGAAAGGATCTTCATGATTAGAACAGTATAAGGACATGATGCTAACTTAATTAACAAGACAATTATATTTCCTTCCAGTGTTGAAGTTCTTACTTACACTTTCTCTGTTTTAAGTTCAAATTCTTTATATGTTTTTGTATATGCATGTTTGGTATCATATCAGAACTGCATTCACTCTTACCACTGCATGGTCAAGCATGTTTAAGGGAAAAGGGAATTTGCCAACTTTATAATAGTGTAAGCCTGTTTTGGCAAAGGTCCAAACAAGTGGATTTTACCAAATCTGCTAAAAATGAAGTCATCTAAGGAATGTGATATGAAGAGATCAACGGCTCTTCTTCCCTTTTAGATGAATACTACGAAAAGACCAAGCTGCCACATGTGCCACCTAAACAATAGCTCTCACCTAAACAATATGCCACCTAGAGCTAGGCAGTGGACATAATTACAGCAGAAAGTATGGTGAGATGGCAAGGGAGATTCTGCTTTGGAGTCATATAATTATGTTTTTCTCACAAGCAAAAGACTTATTTAAAAGTGAAATATACAGTACAACAGCTTTAACGAGTACTGCAATAGAGCAGTAACCTATTATAGCACTGTATGTGAACGTAGTTAACACTGTCTTTATCAGAGCGTTCATCCTTCATTTAAGTAGCTTCCCAATAATTTCATGTATATTACAACTTGAATATTATCCTTATAAATCATGGGTACTTACAGATGTCCCTGTGATATCTAACCACTGTGTTTTTTACAATGCATAAGCCAAAATATTGTTTAAACAGGCACAGGTCTGTTTTTGAAGAAGTCCTACCTTAATGTTTTACATATGCTCATTATTAAAAAAGCATTTACATAATAAATTATAGAATCATGTGATCAACTCAAAGCTCACATCATGGATATTAAATGCAGTCAGCTGAAGTCGTACTCTGAATTGCCTGTCAAGGCTTTTTTTTCAGTACATAAACACTCACCAGTGTTGGAACAGCTGCTTTTCTTTCATCATTTTCTTTAATTCAGTGTGACCTTTTCCCTGTTATATTTTTTTTTTCCATGGAAAGGTCATATTTCTCCTCCTTCTTCCTACCCATAGTATGAGCAGTATAATTTATAGATGGGACAGGATTTAATCTGTGTCTAGTGATGTTTCTGAGATAGAAAACCTACAAATTATGACTGCTGAAATTGGGTAAATTATGCTAAGCCTGATCCATGCTGAAAGTAATAAAAAGACTTTTTTTTTCCCCAGTCAAGAGGGACACATTAGCAAGTTGACCTGTCTGGGAAAAATCATGGACCATGCTAAGCTTCCAAGAAAGATACGTAAGACACTGATCACACATACAGAAATCCTAATCTAAATTTGCTTCTTAGCGATAATGATGTGAAAGAGCACTTTCTGTAAACTATCTAGTTATACATCCAACTACTCCAGTCGATACTACCTGATAGAACAGTCCTCTTAAGATACATGGTGAAGTAATCGTTTGTCCCAAACAAATTAATGAGATTTAGAGGCCCTAGAAATCAGTAGGCATTAGTGTTCTTACCATTGATGGTTTGTTTCCTTCAAGTGTTGTACATTCAGAGGAAAATAGGATTTATTTGTCAGCCTATAGCATCAGGGATCCTCAGTCTGGTGAATGACTAATGGAAGATTGATTTTAGTTAGATATACAGACTCATTACAGAGGGATGTTTGATGAGCATTACGATGAAACAAAGCCATCCAGAACAAGTAAAGAGTAAATCCAGGAAAAGAAAGAAGCTAACAGAGTAACTCCAGGAATGTAATCTTATAGGTACAAAAATTGGAGTATCACAAATGCAGAAACTACTTTCCTGTAATGACACTCTTCTAAACAATAGTCAAATGAATCCCTAATTTCCAACTAAATATAGAGCTTGATGACACTGAGTCTGTTTCTTCTTTGCCAAAGAGAGGTGTAAAGTCCGAATGTTGAAAGCTCTTACATATACAGGAGGGCCTGTTAAAGCATATTAAAGAAGTGCTGGAGAAAAATTTGTTGAACTGTACCAACAAATTTGGTAGAAAGAAGAGTACAATTAAGAAGAAACCACCATCCTAAATAAATTAAGCACACTAAAATTCATTAAAATCTAGGAAGGGAACTATAAAAAGCTACTCAAGATTTGTATGCCTTGCATGTTCTCAGTATCTTTACCATTGTATAAAGACAGAAAAGTACCAAGGGCATCATACAGTTATTTCCCCTAATTAGCATAATTAATTATTTAGATCTGATACCCTTTATCTTATTGATTAGCACTTTATTCTAGGAGTAACACCTTGAAATCATAGGACCTCTCAGGCACAAGGTCTCTCTCAGGAAGTGCACTGGTGTCAAAAAACAGCCTTTAATTAATCAACATTGAATTATTAAAGCTTTATTCTATACTGAAGCCTAACTTTCCTACAGTCAGGAGAATAGACAATGAAGGAAGGGAAACTTGGTGTCTCAGAACAAACTAGCATTTGTCATGACCAATTTTTCAAAATGGATAATAAATGCAAACTTTGGCAAGACTGGCTGTCATTAAGCTTGCATAAAACTAAGGATTTATGAACTGGAAACCCTAGTGTAAACATTTTGCAGCTATGCAGATAAAACGTGGATCACCACTAAACAAATCTTACAATTAAAGAGTATGTATTTATCTGTGATGTGTGAGCTTTCTTGCAAATACAGGAATTTAATTGCTATTTTTTAAGTAAGATGTCTGAAATAAATTGTATATTGTAACTGCCTGCATTATCCAGGGGTATGAACTTCATAATGCGGAAGATTCCTTTCTATCAGAAATTCCCAGCTAAGATGTTATAGAATCTTTGCCTCTGTTTTGCCTATTATGACTATCTGTTTAATACAACCACACTGATATAGGTAACCATTTGGAGAACTGCAGGGGATGAAATTTCACTGTCCTTTATTTACACGTTCTGAGAAGCTAATTACAGCCAAACTTCGTACTTAAACTGTCTCACATTTCCTGCTTAAATGTAGGAGAGATGAGAACTTTAAACCTGCCAAAAACTGTATGGTTAGTCATGTCTTCAGACACTTACAAATTAATAACCTTCCTCATTCTTCTTCTCCTTGACCCCTCCCAAAGCCCCTCAAATTCAGGAAATTCTCAGATATTGTGGACTGGAACAAAGATTTGATTATATTAGTCTGAGGGATGAGGAAATTTTGCCATTTCCTTGAAAATAGCTTAAATTTCATCAAATTCTGAAACTTAAAAATTGTGATTGTATAAGTGTATGCACAGAAGAAGTGTACATGCAAGCACAAAGTCCTGTGAAATATCTTTGAACATCATTGAACCTTGTAATATATGACCTTTGGTTCATTCAGTTTCTTCCCATATTTTCAGACACAGAGATAACATGTGACAATAGCCTTAAAAGACTGAACATGACTGGAGTCTGAGATCCTTCAAAAAAACCCCAAATACATCATTATTAGAAAGATTTTAAAATGAGCAACATAAAGTCCTTATTGTGACTCATTATCTATTACTTCCTCAACTCCTTGCACCATCCCAGATTTTTTCTTCTCAAACTCAGTGATTACAGTATAAAACACTTGCATTCTACTTAAAACTTTAGCACTCAGTCTTGGATGAAGATGTGGTCCACACCTTATTTTTATAGTAATGAGTGAGACACAACTTTTTTGTTTTGTTGCAATAATATTAATTTGTCTGGTGCTTTGATGCCTCTGGTCTTGTTAAAGTCATAGAAGCTTGAATTATGACAGGGCTCCATGCAAATTCCCTGTTCCACCCAAATACTGGATTTTTGTTGAAGTCTAAACAGTTATTAAAAAAAAATAATAATTGATTCCAGAGATAATTAAGAAAAAAAAGAAGTCCCTTCAAATTATTTTTGTTCTATTTTCCTAAACAGAAATAGAAGCAGAAAGCTTGATTTCTGTGGATAGCTGAAAATACCTTTAAGCTTTTGGAGATAATGCAAAGTTAGTTTTGAGTTTTGAGAACTTCCTTCCAGTGTAGGTAGTGGTGCTTCAACCAGTGTTTTGCAGGGTTTCTAAGGCCTCAAAACATCTGACACATTTAATCTGGACTAGCAATATGCCCTTGATTTTTCAGGACCCCTGCCAGTGTGTCTAAGCAGTATTACACTGCACTTGGTACATGTACCCAAAGGTTAGATCCTGATAACTCCAATGTCAGACTGCATTTGCATGGACCTGAAAAAGTGCATTGTTCCTAAACAGATGCCAAAACCTCTTACACAAGAGATGGAGAGGCTTAGATGATTCAGAATGAAATTAGCAGTAACTCGAATGCTAGCAGAGTATATCCTAGAATTAAAAAAAAGAGAAAATAAAAATGGGGTTTTATGCTACCAATTTCTCTCCTCATCAATCCCATCTGAAATTCAAGCATCTAATTCCAGGCTGCAAAGAGAAGCTGGCCTCCTCTTTAGATCTACTGCTCAATTGCTGCAATAGGGATTTGGAAGAAATTTCTATTAAACTTAAGGATTTCTTCTTACAGCATTATGTGAGAGGGGGAAGTTATAATATTCCCTGCCCATTTCATACTGACAAATACTTGGAATAGACGTTTAATTATTTCCTTACTAGAACTTCTAAATACTTTTAAGAAGGACATTTAAGATTTGAGTGAGATTAAGCATACTAATATAAAAGCTATGAAACAGTTTATTATTTGATTAAACATTAGAAGAAATCTGTAGAGATCTTGGCCATTGCCTGGGGGTGGGGGAAACAGGAGAAGTAAGAGTGAAAAGAAGCCCATCTCCTAAAGTAAAAGTAATTTGTAACTCTAACAAATCAGGTTTGAAATGCAGAATTCTAAAGAGCAGTTTTTCTTGCAAAACAAATTTTAAAATAAACAAAGGTTGAAAAGGCATATTTTGGAAATAATGCTGAAGTCTCAAATGTAGTATTAATTTAGTAACACAAAAAAATGCAGGCAATATTACTACATAACAGATATAGTACCAAATCCACAGATCCCTGTAGTATGCGTCCAAATAACCCACAATGAAGAGTCAGAATACATCTATTCTTGACTACAATGGATGCTTTATTTTGAACTCACATTCAGAGAAATAACATGGTTCTTTACATGTGCTTGGATAAAAACAATTATTTCACAGTTAGCAATATTCGAAATTGAATATGAATCAATGGTCATTTTTTTTTTTGTCATTGAGTCATTCAGAGTACGTTATATTATTCATCTTAAAATTTACCAGGAGATCTTCTAGTCATTCAAGGTATCTCTGTCCTTTTACCTCCTGACTGAGCTTTTCCTCCTCATTAAAAGATACTTGGTGCCCTTTCTTAAATCCAGTCCCAGGAAATGTCAAGTTAAATTGCTTAGACCCATAGCATCCATCTGCCACAACACTGTCATCATCACTGTCCTAATGTATTAGCAGGCTCTGAATGAAGATCTGTGATGGATGCAGTTTCCTCTGCCCTGCCCATCCCTAATCAAATGAACAACAGTTTGGTTCAGGCTTCAGAGGAGGTAAAAGCCTGCCTGTAGCTGGGCCAAGAACTCCTCTAGGAAACATAAGCAGCAGAGTAACATGACGAACACCTGTATCTGTATTATACACCATTTGAGTACAAGCTATTCTATCCTATAAATATGACAGCCTAAGTGAGTCTTCTTTGAGCTCTCCTTGCCAGGCAGTGTGGCTACATGGCAATGATCTTGCCTGCTACTGTGTCACCTCTCCAGGGTGCTCCTGAAATCAATGAGATGTTTTACAAACAACAGATTGCTCCTGTGCTCCATTTGAATGACAGCTGGACTGCATGATCAGGCAAATCTCCTCTTTGACAGAGACAGTTGTTCAGTCTAAATAAGTAACACTTTAATTAGAATACATAATTTGGTGATTTATTATGCTCCTTGCTTAGGTTTCTTAGCATGAGTGATATGGCTTGCTCTGAAGCACTGGCCACAAGCTGGGAATTTCCAGTTAAAAAACCTTCCCAGAACTGTTCAGTCAAAACATGGCTTCCTGAACCAGTGAAAACCAGGAAAGTAAAGGGGTTTCAAGAATATGATTCATCAGTACCAGCTACATGAATTCCAGACAACAACCTGTGTGAAATTCAGAGAAGGAATCTAATGAGGAATGAGAAAACCCTAGACTCAAAAATTTCTACTGGACCAAACCATCCTGTGCAGGCTGAGTAGATAGTCTGTAAGGATATAAATTGCCCAGAGATCTTTTTGTTCATGTTGGCCCCTGTCTCTGGAGCTGACCATACTGCTGTGTGCTTAAATTATTTATTTTATGAAATTTGATATCTGAGAGTCTTCTTCATGAAACCTTGGATTTGACTTCAGAGTGAACTGAGAGCTCACAGCAGCTGGCAGGATGCCCAGACAGAGGTGAGGGAAGTGGAGAAGGACAATGAAACTTTGAAATCTTAGCTAAGCAATACAGAGAATCAGGAGTACATATATAATCCTTTAGGTATAAACACACATTATATTTACCCTCTGTACCTCTTTGCCATAAACCGTTGACTAAGTCTGGGTCTAGGATTGGATCCAGCTGCGCTTAGACTCCTCTCTGGGAGGAGTTTAGAAAGCAAAGGGGTCCTTTCTGAACCTCATGACTTGACTAGAGGGTCTCCCTTACCTTTCTGCCTTCCTGGGCCCTGTGCAAAACACATTGATTATAGCCCAATTTTGCTATCTATATATTTCTTCCATGTAATAAGTAAAAGAGTGATTTTATCACTTAACTCTATTAAGTCACACTTTTATTTAAATACAAGTTTTATCTAAAAAACCCCATTCATGACAGGACCACACTGTAAATGAATCAGTCAAAATTTCAAGACATGATTTGGCTTCAGAAGAGCAACCAACACACAAAAAACACTTATGTTTTTTCTATTAATGTGAGTTAAGCAAGAGAATGGAAGAACATTTTCAACCAGATTCATTTTGGTGAGAACTGAAGTTGCTCCCAGTAATCCTTCAAATGAGTTTTCTTTTGATCACATGAGGATCAATCACCACAAATAAGTGTTCGAAGCTAATTTACACGTTACGAGGAGAATAAATTTGCACAGGACAGAAGGGCAAATCATAGGCTGGAGAGAGAAGTGAGTCAGGTGTTTGAATTCCTGTGAAGGAGGCCTATTATCCAGAATAAGAATCTTGTCTTAAATGTCAGTGCTCATAGACTTGGAAAGACTCTGGCAGAAAGTCTTCAGAAGAACTGAAATGTGTCTGGAGAACCAGATGTCATTTTAAACAGAACTATTTATTTGAGGAAAAATATTGTGCTTATAAGATAAAAGTATTAGAAAATCTAGCCCTAATTTGTTTTGTAAGTTACCTCATCATCTTCACAAAAACTGCAGCTGAAAACTTCTATTTTAGAAATTCTTTAAATAATAAAACTTAAGTAGTCTAAGGGAGATGGTCTAACAAATATTGGAATTAAGTGTAGTGATGCAGCCTTCACTTGCCCTACTTTGTAAATACAAAACACTATAGGTAAATGAGTCATATTCAGGAGTTGCAGTCAACACAGAGAGATTTAGCATTTTTTGTAAGCTGCGAGGCAGTGGAATTATTTGGAGGAGTTGTGACATACCAGAAGGCCAGGTTGGATGGGGCCCCAAGCAGTGTGGTCTAGTGGGAGGTGTCTGTGCAGGGGGGTTGGAATTGGATGAACTTTAAGATCCCTTCCAACTCAAACCATTCTATGATTCTATGATTCTATGATTCTATGATTCTTTTCCTGGATTTGATTAAGTTATCCACTGTGAGTTTTCAATTTGATTATTGGTAAATTAGGATTTCAGGAGGCTGTATCTACCTAATTCCTGAATTGTAAGTATGAGACTAGCACAATCCATTTTCTTACCCAAAGAAGGATATTTGAATAATGGCTAGAGGGACAGTACACCTTTTCTGAACATTTAGCTATGTACAGACTATATAGGAAATCTAGTAAAGATTAGCAGCATTTTCTTGGAATCTGGAATGCACCAAAGCCTTTGGTACTGGAGCAGCTTCAGTGGTAACACAGTGCTCAGAAAGATTTTATCAGACCCCTGACTATGCTCTACTGAGTGTATGTTAATGACAGTTATCAGAGGTTTATGCCCCAGCCAAATCAAGAGGAATTTTTTCAGAGACAGCAAAAGTCTCTTAGATCCAATGACTATTCCTTTGCCAGATTTTGAGTTCTTAATGCAAAGCCCAAGAACCGCGCTTCAAAGAAATGATTTTGCAAAAATCTGACACTGGAAAAATGGTTTGGATGGCTTAAGGTCCTTTTTATCCTTAATACTTCGCTGATGTGTTCTGATCTACAAATGAAGGAATAAACACATGGCTTTTAGTCCATCAACCCCCCCTATATTAAAGGTATCACAGAAATACACATGGTTTCCTGGTGCATAGTATGACTGTAAACTAAAATGGCACAAGGAAGGTACGTATTTTTACATCAATTAATGAATACACTGAAAACTGAAAGTATTAAGAAGCCAAGCTCCTTGCAATTTTGTGTTCAGATTTGCAGAAAAAGAAGTGGGAGAGGGAAAACTGAAATTTCAGTGGTGTATTTCCTTTTCTCTTTTAACTAGTTCCTTTAAGCCTTCCATTTTCGTTTTGAAAATGTTGAAGCTTTGGTTTATGCTTGACCTCAGACTTTACAGGTTGAAGAATATTAGATAATACCAAAATATAACAAAGTATTTCACTCTTAGTTAAATTAAAAATCATATCAAACAAAACTCCAAATTTTTTATTTAAAAGCAAAAAGCATCAATTCAGTCTCAATTTTTTTCTTAATTATTCAGATTAGCAACTAGGCTCACAATCTGCTTTTCTGATACATGCACCAATGCACAGGGTCAGAGCCTTGATACATGCCGTAAAACACCGTGTCTCAAAACTGATGAAAAGTTGAGATTCTTTCCCTGTTTCTAGGCACAAACACTCTCATTTTTTACATAAGACTGGCTCTGGAATTTCCTAGATTGCTCCACTACTCCATTCAACTCACTAAAATGGAATAAAACAAACACAGGAGCAGGGGGGAAAGTGGTTTTCTACTCATTTAGTAAGTCAAATCAGCTGAAGAAAAGAACTAAGTGTACTGGAGCCAGCAGAAGGAAAGAAAAAGGAGAATGTCAGCTTCTCATCTGGGTAACAGCAAGCTACTATACTGTTACAACTATATGTGAAATAAAAATAATAAGGCAAAATACTAATTTAAAAAAAATGCTGACCAGTCTGGCTCCTAGTTGATTGATATGGGTAGTTCTAAAAATTTACTAAAAAAATGTTTCCCTGTAAGTATTTAGGAAATGATGAAGCAAGCACTTGTTTCCATACTTTGCCAGAAAATACCTTCATATTTAACCAAAACATAAAGGTTATACATTATTCTAAATAATTTCTAGTTTCTAACAAAAAAATATATATATAGTTTCTAACAAAATGTCTATATTTCTCTTGTCTATATTTCTCTTGTTACTCAATTTTCAAAAACAGATATGTGGCAGGCCCTTTTACTTTAATACAACTTAATTTCAAACCTTTATTTCTAGTGGTGAATCTGAAGAATGTGAATTTGACAGGAATATTAGGCCTGTAACCGGATCCAACAATCATATGCTTATCAGTTTGAAGTAATAATAACAGCCATTGCATTATTAATTTACCAGCCTCTGCAGTCTCAAATAAAACATCTATATTTCTACTGAAGTTGAGATTGCATACTGTTAGAACCACTATGGATGATGGATGCTTAAGTGATCACTTTGTATTGGCCTTGGACTTTGAAGCTGCAAGAAACACCGATATGAACAAACCTAATGTAATTTCTGCTACCTTAAGATCATTCAGCTGTTCATTGATGTGAGCAAAGATTTGATGGACACAACAATCTCTGGCTACTTACTCACAAGAGACATGTTATCTTTACTTGCGGTGCTTTATTGTCCTAAATTTTCAATCTCAGAATAGTGGAATAGTGCAAGAAACCCTTGGAGAACTCTGATAGAAAACAAACAAACAACAACAACAAAAAAAAACCCCAAAAAGTGGGACAAGTTTATTAATTGTTCAACTGAGGTGAAATAGTTTTTGCTGTAACCATTTTCTTTCATCAATAGTTTCCAACTAGTAGAAAAGTGTCAAACATTGACAGGAGCTGGACAACACTTCTTGCAGTAGTTTAAAATGAAATAATTCATCACAAAGTTATACCCGCTTGAAGTATAGCAGCATGCTCTGTGTGCCTACTTATTGCTCATAAACCTGGTAGCTACTGGTTCAAGGGCTAGAGTGTCAAGGGAGTTTGTTCCTTTTAGCAGCCTTAGAGAACCTAAGAAAGTCTAAATCCTTAATTGCATTTAGGACTACAACACCATTATCTTCACTCTGAGGAAAGAATAGTTCTCATGCTTCCACAGGTGAGACACTAAAAATAGTCCCACAGATAGTATTCATCAAGCTGCAGAACACAATGCAGTTTGCAAAACTGAGGCTGAGAGGAGACCTCATTGCTCTCCACAACTACCTGAAAGGAGGTTGTAGAGAGGAGGGAGCTGGACTCCTCTCCCACATGAAAATGGACAGGATGAGAGGGAATG
>WAAB01001987.1:0-21411 GCA_013389865.1 Piaya cayana
ACTAAACCATAACCCTGAGCACTCCATGTGGAATCACAGAATTTTTTAGTTGGAAAACACCTTGGAGATCAAGTGCAACCATACCTGTCCAGCAAATAAATCAGTAGAGAACACTGACATAGGTTTTATCTGGTTTAATTTGAAGGACGTAGTTTTAATGACTTTCCTAATGCTACTCACTACATCTACCCATATTTTAAAAATACGGGGGCGTACTCTGTGTGCTGATTGTGCTGAAATTCTTTCAAGTATCTGCTTTATGACCCTCCTCATAGTTTTATTATTCCTGTTAAGCAAGGAAGAGTAATCTCCATAGAAGAAAAGTGAAACAAATCCATTGGATTTAAGCCCCTCATAATACACTTGTAGGCAGCTGATAAAGAGCAAACTGAGTAAGACTACCTGCTGTGGTAAACTTAATGACATAATTTATTATACTTATACCATTCATCTTTCTGGGATTTGTTTATTTTCATAGAATCATAGAATCATAGAATCACCAGGTTGGAAGAGACCCATCGGATCATCAAGTTGAGTTTTATACTCATGATGGGTGTCTTAAAATTTAGACTTTTTACTTTCTAAAAAAAACGTCTTGGAAGTGTGTTTATTTTGTTTGCATGAACACCACTGCATCAAACAGATAAATGGCATTATCTTATTTTGCTAAATGTTTTCATGTGTGGCCTCGATGTCAAGAAACGTGGACAAATCTTGCTACAGTTCCAACATTCCACCTGGCCTTTTTCTGGTTTTCATCCTTTCCCATATTGTATTTTATGGCCTTTTTCTGGTTTTCATCCCTTCCCATATTGTATTTTATGGAATTCTTTTTTATTCAACACAGTGAACATCTATAACTTATTTCTGTCAGCTGCCTTGATCATTTCTAAATACCGTGCTGGGTAAATGTTGTGAAGGATGCACCTCTTACCTTACTTTAATGGATAAATTGAAAGTCTAGAATGGAAAAAAAATTCAGTGATTATCACATAAGTAATTAAGTTTAGACATACCACAGTCTGAAAAGTTTTGGTTCTTGCTCTATTTTCTTCAGCCCAGGACCTGAATGTGTTTAAAAATAGTGTTACTGAAGACTAACTTCTTACATATTGAAAGCTCTTGAATAACTAACATAAAGCAATAATTTATTTATTTGTCCCCTTGTTTTAAGTTGACTTAACGCCCCTACTGCATGTCTTTTTATTGCCAAATACGATATATATAGTTTCCTAACCTGTGTTTTATCTTCGTGCATTCATTTCTTCATTTTTTTCCCAGCCAGTNTCACCAGGTTGGAAGAGACCCATCGGATCATCAAGTTGAGTTTTATACTCATGATGGGTGTCTCAAAATTTAGACTTTTTACTTTCTAAAAAAAACGTCTTGGAAGTGTGTTTATTTTGTTTGCATGAACACCACTGCATCAAACAGATAAATGGCATTATCTTATTTTGCTAAATGTTTTCATGTGTGGCCTCGATGTCAAGAAACGTGGACAAATCTTGCTACAGTTCCAACATTCACCTGGTCTTTTTCTGGTTTTCATCCCNGTCTAGAATGGAAAAAAATTTCAGTGATTATCACATAAGTAATTAAGTTTAGACATACCACAGTCTGAAAAGTTTTGGTTCTTGCTCTATTTTCTTCAGCCCAGGACCTGAATGTGTTTAAAAATAGTGTTACTGAAGACTAACTTCTTACATATTGAAAGCTCTTGAATAACTAACATAAAGCAATAATTTATTTATTTGTCCCCTTGTTTTAAGTTGACTTAACGCCCCTACTGCATGTCTTTTTATTGCCAAATACGATATATATAGTTTCCTAACCTGTGTTTTATCTTCGTGCGTTCATTTCTTCATTTTTTCCCAGCCAGTGAAAACGTCGTCATCAATCAGTTGTTCCAGTCCAAGCTGACACAAACGGGATCGCTTGTTCCTCCGTATCACTCCCTTAAAACGAAAGGGTGTAAAGCGGCTTTGTTGAGTAAAAAAACATCTGTAGCCTGTGGAAGCGGAGAAACAAAGAAATATATTGAGCTCAGCAAGGTAAGAATTCAGGACTGTTTCTGCTTTTCTTGCTCCTTGAAGATTTTTCTCGGTCACTTTGTCGTTTCTGAAAGCTGCTTGTTCTCTGCTTCATCCTCTGTAGTCATTAAACTATTAAAACAATGTAATACTTAATATCAACACTAAAGCAAGAGTGAGAACCAGCAGATTTTAATTTACTAACACTAATAACGTTGGTTCAAGAACCCTTATTTTGGACTTTCTCAGCAGAAGCTTGGACAAGATGAAATCTCTTGAAGCCTGAATCATTCTATTAAATTTGTGGTTCCAGGATTTAGCAGTAGATGGAAATTTACTGATTTTTGACTCTATAGAAACACACTGTTCTGTCTCCTTGGTTGACTTGATGATGAACAGTTAAATAAATTAAGACATAGCAAGTGTAAAAATAAGACCTCGGTGACTTTATTATTAACTTCTTATTACCCTGAGAAGATTTCTCACTTGCAGAAGACAGTCTGTGTGGTTTTGTATGAAGAGTTATGCTGTACATATTGTTATTTTAAATTCATTTAAATTTTCTCTGTCAATTTGAAGTCGCATCAAACTCTCCTCATTTCTGAACTCGTCTCTTTTTCTGCATAAAACAAAAAAAACCTAAACTAAACAAAAGCAGGAGGGCAGAACTTGGGAAGCTGTCAGAAAATTAATTGTTCACGTCGCATGGAACATCTCTCTTTTGAGAGGGAATAACATGATTTACGGAGTCCATTCTTGACAGAGCTTTGGAATTCCTCCTTCTAGCAAAGAAGCAAGCAGTGGTTACAATGCATCAGCTGCCTCGCTAGGCTTCTTGAGTCTTACAGCTCTATTTTTAGCTTACAGCTGCATAAAATTGATTCTGTCATGGGATTAAGGAGGCTGCTCTCATGTGTCGTTGTGGAAGGCTTTATGCAAGTGTATCCACGGAATAGCAGCGAGACTTTCCTCATCGCCCCTCCGCTGATAGCAGCGTAATTCCTGTCTACTGTTCTTGTCAGTAATCTCAGTGGAAAAAAACTGAAATTGAAGTGAATGGTGTTGGTTTAAGGCTATATTTAGCAAACAGCTGAGGCGTCACAAGGTGCCTGTAGGTGCCTTTCCACTATAGTAACATCTTCCTAGAGGAAGCTTCCTAAGGCTGTGTAAAAGATCCTAGTCCCATACATGGAAGGAAATATGACAAGCATGACTACGCTAGAAGCCTGATCAAGCCAGAGGGAAACACCACACAGCTGGGACCTCTGAAGCTATAAGGGTTTTGATCGGTCCAGAATAGCTTTTAACCTGGAGTTACTCTCTGTCTCGAGAGATACAAGACGTATTCAGATTCCTTTCGAAAGCGTGGTAAATTAAGTCAGAAATTCCAGATTGAGTGAGAATGCTCTAAACTTTTAGGTGTTAGATGGAAGGTGGGAAGAACTTCATCCTTCATCTGCCCACAGAGACAAGGATGGCTTGGCTCCTCAAAGGTAGGCTTTGAGAAGAGCTACGTGGGTGAGACAGAGCACTGCTTAGTATATAGATATTAAGTTGGCTTGATTTTAGCCAGAGGACTGTGCTGCCCTGCAGGATGGAAGCAAAACTTTAGGTATCTAAGCTGTTCCAGTGACAAAAAAAAAAAAAAAAGAGAGACAGTTGTTATTATGGAATAAGCACTTAATGCAGCAACAGGGTGTAGGTAAGTGCTTTAAACTTTTGTGGATCAAGCCACACGTAGAACTGTGCTGTTCTAAATGCTTTAATCCCTTTTCCTGCATAACCTTGAAAATCCATTGTGATGGGCTGCGATAATGTTGGTTTTGGTTGTGTTGTTATTGGAATTAGAATTAAATGTAAGGGTTGTTTTCTTACCAGCTTAGAAGTAAAATGATTGCTGGAAAATAATAACTACTGCATTTTATTGAGGTTTGTACTGCTAAAAAGAGCAATAATGAGAAACATAAAGGAGGAGAAAAGGTGGGGGAGGGGGGAGGTGGAGGGGGAGCGAGTCCAGAGAAGAGCAATGAAGCTGGGGAAGGGGCTGGAGAACAGGCCTTATGAGGAATGGCTGAGAGAGCTGGGTTTGTTTAGCCTGGAGAAGAGGAGGCTGAGAGGGGACCTCATTGCTCTCTACAACTACCTGAAAGGAGGTTGTGGAGAGGAGGGAGCTGGGCTCTTCTCCCTAGGGACAGGGGACAGGACAAGAGGGAATGGCCTCAAGCTCTGCCAGGGGTGATTTAGGCTAGAGATTAGGAGGAAGCTTTTCATGGAAAGGGTCATTGGGTATTGGAACAGGCTGCCCAGGGAGGTGGTCGAGTCCCCTTCCCTGGAGGTGTTTAAGGCACGGGTAGACGAGGTGCTGAGGGACATGGTTTAGTGTTTGATGGGAATGGTTGGACTCGATGATCCGATGGGTCTCTTCCAACCTGGTGATTCTATGATTCTATGATTCTATGTCCATGGAAGATAAGTAGACAGGTGGGTGAGGTGCTGAGGGGTGTGGATTATTGGTTGATCGGAATGGTTGGACTTGATGATCCTGGAGGTCTTATGCAACCTCGTGATTCTGTGGTTGTCTGTGTGTCGAAGAACTAATCTGTTGCAAAGCTTTTGATACGCCCTCTGGTTAAAGCTTTAAAAGGTGTTTTTTTAGGAGGAGGTTTTAGTTTCTTAACAGAGGATTGCAAAGTTTAATATATATTTTTCTTTTCTGTATATTAGACATACAAGATTTTACAAAGTAAAGCTGTATTCTGGGGGCAATGGGTATAAACTGGAGAGGGACAGGTTTAGACTAGATATAAAGAGGAATTTCTTCCCTATGAGAGTGATGAGGCACTGGAACAGGTTGCCCAGGAAAGTTGTGGCTGCCCCATCCCTGGAGGTGTTCAAGGCCAAGTTGGATGGGGCCTTGGGCAGCCTGATCTAGTGGGAGGTGTCCCTGCCCTGGTCAGGGTTGGAACTGGATAATATTTAAGGCCCCTTCAAACCCAAACTATTCTATGATTCTATGTCATAGAGGTCTACAGCTTTGGTGATCTTGATCCATAGCTGAAGGTGTCTGTGTTTGGAGAGTTCAAATTAATATTCTTACCTTTGCCTTGTTTCCTTTCTTTTCTCTCATTCTTTTTTTTTTTTTTTCTCAAGGGAAGAAATATGCAACACATGAGAGCAGATGGGAACTTTAGCATCCAAAGCAGGGTTCCAGGCTATACTATGAACTCGAGAAGTTGTCTTGAACTAGTGACTTGATTTGTTGGGCAGGAAGGGGTGAGAGCATTGTCTGTCAAGTGGAGAAAACTCAGTTTTGGTAATATTCCATCAAGCGTCATCGGCATCCATTGGCCTCTTCTCCCTAGTGACAGGGGACAGAACGAGAGGGAATGGCCTCAAGCTCCACCAAGGGAGATTTAGGCTGGACATTAGGAAAAAAAAATTTCATGGAAAGTGTCATTGAGCACTGGCAGAGGCTGCCCAGGGAGGTGGTTGATTCACCTTCCCTGGAGGTGTTTAAGGTGCAGGTGGACGAGGTGCTGAGGGACATGGTTTAGTGTTTGATAGGAACGGTTGGACTCAATGATCCGGTGGGTCTCTTCCAACCTGGTTGTTCTATGATTCTATGAAATTCTTCACAATGAGGGTGTTGAGGCACCGGCACAGGTTGTCCGGGGAAGTTGTGGCTGCCCCATCCCTCAAAGTGTTGAAGGCCAAGTTGGATGGGGTCTCGAGCAGCCTGGTCTGGTGGGAGGTGTCCCTGCCCAAGACAGGATTGTTGGAACTGGATCATCTTTAAGGACCCTTCCAACCCAAAGAATTCTGTGATCCTAGCGGTTCTTTTTATAAGAAGACCTGGAGCAAGCAGATCTCTGTTACTTTTCTGAGGTTCCCATTAAAATATTACTGACTCCTAGTAAGTGAGACTTGAAATCAAAAAGAGCTGCAAAGTTCAGCGCAGTTTTTAGAGAACTGCTTGCACTGCAATATTTTTAATGGTGTTTGGCTTGAGTGGGCCCAGCTGAGGGAAATGTTCACCTTTTTAATGCAACTGGAAGAAGGCGGGAGTGGGATAGAACATGCTGACTTGATAGAAAGGGAGTTTTATGGGGTAAGTGGACTGGAGAAAGGCAATGAAAAGAAGTCAGAGGTGAAAAAGATGTCTTTGATACAGAGGTTTGAGGCTATGAGCTTGGCCAAATCCTGGAATGCAATAATTTTGCCAACCTTCCTGTAGGAAGTTTAATAAAACCCCCTATTTCTGGGACCACTTTTAAGATGATTATTTCTATTTCGGTCTCAAAAATAGGAAGTGAAATCATAATTTGTTTTCCACTCCTGAGCCTGTTGTATAGGATAACATTGGTTCTAACGAGATATGAAGTTATTGATTATTTGTGCCTATAAATAGTAAAAAATGGTTAAAAAATTAAAGACTTGCGGAAATATAGAATGATTTGGGTTGGAAGGGGCCTTAGAGATCACCCAGTTCCAACCCTCTTGCTATGGGCAGGGCCACCTCCCACTGGACCAGGCTGGGTTAAAAGGTTAACTACATCCACTTTTGCAGGAGGGAAAAAAAAAGAGAAGGGTGTTTTAAATATTCATTTTATTATTTTGCCTTTAAGGATTTTCTTAATGACCTGTGCTCACTTTTACTCACTTAAGCATCTGCTAAAGACATAAGGAACCTTTTCAGAGAGTTACAGAACGATGCTAATTATAGACAGGCTGTACGGAATCCTAACTGCACATATCCTGCTTCTGCAGCAGAGATCCAGATCATATTGCTTTGCCCTCTTAGCTGGAGAAAGTATTTTATCTTTTTAATGGTGTACAGCTGCTTCCGAAATCAAAACTTTCTTGCTAGTCCTGGCTCTGCAGATACTTGAGGCTATTTATCCACTTGCCCAATTCTTGCTGCAACTGAAATAATTGCTTACGACGTTACTGTTTGTTTGCCTTTGCTAGTAAATTGTGTGACAATGAAAATGCAGGTTTACTACCCATCTTGAGATAAAGTTATCGTGTGTGTGTGTGTGCTTTTCTCCCCACAGCTGTTGAAAAAGAAAGGAACGTCCTCATTTCTTCAGAGATTGGAACGCGGGGGCCCAACCACTGTGGCAGTACAGCTCAGGGTTAGTGAACACCTTCTGGATAGAAATTGAGAGATACCCCCCCCCCCAAAAAAACAATTTAAAGGGAGGATAAGTCCCTACAGATTGCAATGGAAGAGAGAAAAATCATGCTTGAGAAGGCTACTCGTAGCCAGGTGTCAGTGCTCTGGCCCTGGCAATTTTGACTGCTAAAACCGAGCAGTTGGGCTCTCAAATCCTTTCCCCTCCATCCACGGGGAAAAGGGGGAGGGGAAAGGAGAGGAAAAAGCCTTGCGGGTTGGAAACTAAAACTCCAGGTTTCATAAAATTATAATAATGACGATGAAAACAGTTAGAAGTAATAAAATATATAAAAATAAATGAGATTGTGCCCCCACCAACTCGAGGTGGCCCCGTGTTGCTATAGGAATAATTACAAGGAATGGCTTTTCTGAATACCAATGCCCCTGTGTTATCACTTCTAGGGAGAACACTGTCTGAAATCCATGCAGTTAATTTTCAGAAAGTGATGTTACTTAGGAAAGACTGAGTTAGAGACAGAAAACTGACTCTGATTTAACTCAAACCGCAACAGCAGGTCAAGCCTTTCAAGAACATGATGTTATAAATTTAGGAAGATGCTGAGCATTTGCCTTGGCTGCACAGTGATGATTGATAAATGATTTTTTTTTTTTCCCCCTCACAGAAATCACTCACAGATATTATTGGGAAGCTGCAGAACTGCACGCTGCATTCTGTTCATTGTATAAAGCCTAATAACTCCAAGCTACCAGATACTTTCGACAATTTTTATGTGTCTGCTCAACTGCAGTATATCGGTGTCCTAGACATGATCAAAATCATACGACATGGATTTCCAGTACGTCTCTCTTTCAGTGACTTCCTTTCAAGGTAAATTCTTTTAAGATTCATAAAACCTTTCTTCTTAACTACAGTACGAAGCCCTCTGTTACGCTCTGGTAGTGCCTGAAAAGTTGTTTTGCTGATGAGCTTTTCAGACTTTCTTCAGGGAAAAATCAGGTCTGCCAGCAGTGCTGTAGCCTTGTTATTTTTTAATTGAAGGAATCAAGATCTTTGTGAGCTTGAAGTGCTCAGGGATCTGGTTTTGTAGTGGACAGGTATGGTTGGACTTGTTGATCTTAAAGGTCTTTTTCCAACCAAGCGATTCTGTGATTCTGTGTTTCTGTATTTATAAAGATCATCAGCAAAATCTATTCAGTTTATAAATATCACTTCATACAATAGTTCCATCTCTATAAGTTATGCTATTTATACAATTTATTTCATGCTCTCTCTCTAAAAAGCAGTAAAGGCGTGAGTTTAATTCATCAAGATTATCATTGTAGGTGGCATGGGTTCAGGATTTGTATTTCATATGATATGATTTGGTTCTGCATGATCATGAGAATCATTAATGCTCATAAGACAACTGAGTTTTCATTATTATTGTCAGAAATGTGTGAAATCTAGAATTAACATGAAAAGAAGGCAAACCCTTTTGCCCCATCCCCAATTCAATTTTGGGGTTTTGGCTCCCTTGCTTTCTCAAATGCTTCAGCAACGAAAGGGCAGAAAGAGGTGTTCATTGAGTGGTCTCGTACACTCACACATAGAATAACTGCACCCACGAGCACTTTTTGCAGCTACCAAATAGGTGGAAATACCCATAAATGTCCATCAAATAGCCCAGCTTTGGCATTTTAGAAGATCTAGCAAGGTTCACCCTCCCTGGAGGTGTTCAAGGGACGGGTGGACGAGGTACTGAGGGGCATGGTTTAGTGTTTGATAGGAATGGTTGGACTCGACGAGAACCTGGTTGTTCTGTGATTCTGTGATTCTATGATTCTATGTTCCTCATCTCTGCATGTTCTACTCCTTGGCTGGTATATCAAGCAGTCACTTTTTTTTTAACTCTGAAAGACCTGATAGGAATATCAACCACTTACACACATCTAAACTTCCAGTTGTCTTTATGGAAAAAGCTGTGGATGTTAAATTACTATGTAGACAGGATCATATTCTCTCTGTTGTGTCTGTAAATACTAAAAAAATGTAGGAATATAGGAGTTACCACAGCCATGTGTTTCAAAAGTAGGCCATGTCTGCCCTACGACAATATTCATCCTGCAGCACAAATCCAGAGGTGCAGGTTGGTTAAGGAGAACATGCGGATAATGGAGGAGCTGGAAAAGCAGGCTGCTTTCGTATTCAGAAGTGGTTGCGCTGGGGTTCATTTGAGCAGAGTCTGGGTGCAGGCACTGAGTTACTGAGCGGGAAGGCAGTCCAAGAGCTGCTTCTTGTAGAACAGTGAGGATGCCAGCGTAGTGGCTTTCTATTATGGGATAACCACAGCAGTGGACACAGGAAAACCAGCCGGGGGGGGGTGGGTGGAACTAGAGGATCTTTAAGGTCCCTTCCAAGCCAAACTATTCTATGATTCTATTATTCTGTTTCTATGATGCTGTACAAGAGTCTAAACCTCTCTCTTTGAGGTGCTGATCATTATTCAAGTTGCAAGAGAGAATTAAAAAAGACATCAACTTAAGTGTTTATTTAGGATCCTTCTATCCCAAGCCAGTGCAAATACCATACAAACAGGTAAAACATGTCAATTATTGCAGTGACCACAACAGGGCACAGTGATACTTGTCTGTATGTCAACAGACTCCATTCTGAGCTACTGTGGGACTAAGAAGATGCGGGGAACCTGGAAACTGAGGTAGGGACAGCATTAACATCAAGGAACCAAACAGAAAGATGAAGGAATCACAGAATCACAGAATCACCGGGTTGGAAGAGACCCACTGGATCATCGAGTCCAACCACTCCCACAAAACACTAAACCATGTCCCTCAGGACCCCGTCCACCTGTAACTTAAACACCTCCAGGGAAGGCGAATCAACCACCTCCCTGGGCAGCATATTCCAGTGCCTAATGACCCTTTAAAGAATTTAAAGAATCCTTCTTTATTTGCAATAGAAAGCTGTAAACAAATGAATTCTCTTACCAAGCGCTCTTACTAGGCTGAAAAAGTTCAGCCTTCCCGTGGCTCGCCCCAAGAGGCAAGGAATTAGTCCCCATTATTCTGGGAAGAAAGACCTTGACAGCTGTCAAAATAAAAGCACAAAGGAAGAAAGGAAAAATAGACCGTTTACATCTCCTAACTCAGTGATGGATGCACGAGAGCATCATGAGATTTGCCTACACCCTGTTTTTTTTCTTGAATGTTTTGTAAGACGCGGAAATACAAATTATGTTTGCTTTATTCTGCTGTGCTCTTGTTTGTAAATAGTAAATATTAGTAAGGACTCTTGGTTTTCTCTTTTGAAGGAGGGTTTCCTCCTCATTTAAGTCACACTAAATAGCAATTGGACCGTGTGACCCCAACACAAGACATCACCTGTCTGACTGTCATTGATAAGAGTGACCTTATGAACTGTCAGTCCAAGAAGGACACGATTTCAAAGCAGCACAGCGCATCCCCAAACCAGTGCGAGGTTTACCCATAACTGTAAGATTTTCACAGTCCGTTTGTGTCTTGAAGTCCTTTTGATGGGCCGCGTTCCAGGGAATGCAACTGTGTGTGGTTCACAGCTTGGCTCAGCTCAAGTGTTTTAAAGTCGTGATGCAAGGAAATCTCATTTTTTCTAGAGCTCAATGTACTATGCAGTTCTCCTGGGCTTACCTGGCCTGAGAAGTGAAGGATATTAAAAGTAGGTATGAAAGCACTGTGCAAAATCAGAGAGAATTTGGGGGCCTGGATCCTAACCGCAATTCCCCAAAGATAGTGAATTGCAGTCCTTCTCCACCCTGCCTGAAAGTTTTGTGCGTTTACTTTTATGGTTGTATTTAGCATAAAGGTAATGTTAAAAAATAATTAGTGAAAAAATTAACTATTTTTTAATGTTGTAGGTGAATCATAGAATGGTTTGGGTTGGAAGGGACCTTAAAGATCAGCCAGTTCCAACCCCCTTGCCATGGGCAGGGACACCTCCCGTTAGATCAGGTGCCTAAGGCCACATCCAACCTGGCCTTGAACACCTCCAGGGGTGGAGCAACCACAAATTCCCTGGACAACCTGTTCCAGTGCCTCACCACCCTCAGTAAGCCATTCCTCCTCCTCCTGTCAATTCCATTCCCTTGCAAAACATCCTTCTCCAGCTTTCTTGAATGCCCCTTCAGGTATTGGGAGGTCACTCTAAGGTCTCCTTGGAGCCTCCTCATCTCCGGGCTGAACAACCCCAGCTCTCTCAGCCTGTCCTCATATGGGAGGTGCTCCCACCCTCAGATCAGATTTGTGGTCCTACTCTGGACCCGTTCTAAGAAATAAAAAGGTAGAATGTTTCAGCTAGGAGCCTTTGTGGTGAAGAGAAAAAAAAATTCGAAAAACCTGGATGTTCTATCAGACCGTAGCTAAGGATAATTTTGAATAAATTTCTGTTAGTGTCTAATTAGGGATTAACCTGACTGGTCTCTAGCATAGATTTATGAGTCACATTTGAACTCATACAATGTCTAGAAAAACACAGTAGCTAAGGAAAGGTCATATTTTGCAAGAATATTTCTTCCCGGGCTACGAAGCTTGATCATCATTATTTCTGTTACTGCCCTTTCTGGATTTACTGCTTCTGTGCCTGTATAATCAAAGTAAAAGTTGTCAGCTGCGAGGTGAACCCCTCAGTCACCAAAGTTCTTTGATCAGAAGAGAAATCTTGTAGAAATTCTGGTTCTTAAGTGGAAGCTGTGACAGTTACTGTCAATGAATGTATAATAAAATGGGAATTAATAAGGTTAGATGCTATTAAATTCTATAAAACAGGCAGCACGGATATCATTATGAAATGATATATGTGATTTCAGTGGATTTGCCAACTCCAGCTGCAGTGTTTCTGCTGATTTTGCCTGCAGTGCTGGCTCGATTTCTAACACCCTGAGTAAAGACACCAAAGTAACTTTTAACCTTATCTTTAAAATAGAAAGCTTTGCATAACGTTTATTTTGGACTCTGGGAGAAGTTTATCCATATATTTTTCATTAATACCTTCTGAATTGTTCTTAGTGGGCTACGTTTTGAAATTCTTTACTTTTGAGTCAAGTAAGTGGCACAACCAAGGTTGTCAAAGAGTTCGAAGTTTCCACTTTGCATCCCAAATTGTACACGTAGGTAAAGTATCCTCAAATATTGGTTCTGGAAGAAAGAAAACACTAACATAATCATGGGAGTAGGAACTATCTGCAGATGGCTTTTTCTTTCCGTCGTTTGATGACACCAAGCTGAGTGGTGCAGTTGCCACACTGGAAGGATGGGATGTCATCCAGAGGGATCTGGACAAGCTGGAGAATTGGGCCTGTGTGAAAATCATAGAATTGTAAAATCACCAGGCTGGAAAAGACCCATTGGATCATTGAGTCCAACCGTACCTATTAAACACTAAACTGTGTTTCTCAGCACCTCGTCCACCCATCCCTTAAACCCCTCCAGGGAAGGTGAATCAACCACCTCCCTGGGCAGCCTGTTCCAGTGCCCAATGACCCTTTCTGTGAAAAACTTTTTCCTAATATCCAGCCTAAATCTCCCCTGGNCTCTCTTGTGAGACCTCATCTGGAGGACTGTGTCCAGTTCTGGAATCCTCAACAGAAGAAGGAGATGGAGCTGTTTGAACGGGTGCAGAGGAGGCTACAAGGATGATCAGAGGGCTGGAGCACCTCCCATATGAGGACAGGATGAGAGAGTTGGGGTTGTTCAGCCTGGAGAAGACAAGGCTCTGAGGAGACATTATAGTGACCTTCCAGTAACTGAAGAGGCTTCCAAGAAAGCTGGGGAGGGACTTTTTACAAGGGCTTATAGTGACAGGACGAGGGGCAATGGGTATAAATTGGAGAGGGGCAGATTTAGACTAGACATAGGGAGGAATTTCTTCACCATGAGGGTGGTGAGGCCTGGCCCAGGTTGCCCAGTGAAGCTGTGACTGGCCCATCCCTGGAGGTGTTCAAGGCCAGGTTGGATGGGGCCTTGGGCAGCCTGGTCTGGTGGGAGGTGTCCCTGCCCATATCAGGGGCTTTGGAACTGGCTGATCTTTATGGTCCCTTCCAACCCAAACTGTTCTTTGATTCTGTTCTATGATTCAATGATTTAGCATTTTGATATCCTGATTAAAATGAGGATAATTCCACCCAAGATGTACAAAAAACACTTTATTAAGGGTGTAGAAATGTGTTATGCTTTTCACATTTGGTGCAATGGCTCTATTACCAATGTAGAACAACAGGACTCAGAAACTCCCAGGGGCACGGGCAGAGCATGGTTGTACAAGCTTGATATCTAGAACCTAATCTCCCTGCATTAATTAATAAAATGGATTCTGGCTGACTTTTGTGTCATTGACCTCACTTGGTGCTCAAGAAAGACATGTAAAAGCCATTTGAAATATAAATTTTTAAAAATAATGACGGAGGATCCATCTAGAGTAATGAGGGGAGCTTAAATTTCTTGTTCAGTGAAGCAGAGGAGTGTAGCTGTTAAGGCATGTTCAAGTGCTGAGGGGCACGGTTTAGTGTTCGATAGGAACGGTTGGACTCGATGATCCGGTGGGTCTCTTCCAACCTGGTTGTTCTGTGGTTCTAAGTAAAGATGAGGCAGAAAGATGCTCTTCCACTCACTATGAACAATTTTGTTTTGGTACCATCCTCCTTTACCAACACTCCTCTATTGTTAGTGTTCTATAAATTGGATTAGAAAACTGAAGTTGATTTTTCCTTTCTTTCTTTCTTCTTTAATGTGGTTCACCAAGATGCTGAACCATACCAGTGCTCTGCTCTGCCTGCATTTTAGTTTGCTCGGTCAAGGTAACATTTATGGTTGGACTCGATGATCTGGTGGGTCTCTTCCAACCTGATTTTTCTATGATTCTATGATTTATGACTGTGGAGAACAACTTGGTGTGCGCATAATGAGAAGATTGACATGGGCCGTAAAAGTCTTCTTGCAGCCCAGATGGCCAATCATGTCCTGGGCTGCATGAAAAGAAGCGTGGCCAGCAGGGTGAGACCTACTCCAGTCTCGTGAGACCCCACCTGGAGTTCTGTGTCCAGTTCTGGAATCTCCAACATAAGGAATTGTCGGAATGGCCTTGGACACTTTCAAGGAGGGCAGCATCCACAGCTTCTCTGGGCAACCTGTGCCAAGGTCCTTCTCATGTTGAGGATTCCAGAACTGGACACAAGACTCCAGGTGTTGTCTCGTTAGAGTGGAACAGAGGGGCAGAATCACCTCCCTTGACCTTCTGGCCACGTTTCTTTTGATGCAGCTCAGGACATGGTTGGATTTCTGGGCTGTGAGCACACGTGACTGTGTCATATAGAGCTTCTCATCAATCAGAACAACCAGATCCTTCTCCTTAGGGCTGGTCTCAATCATGTCATCCCCTAGCCTCTATTGGAACTGTGGATTGCCCCAGCCCAGATGTAGGACCTTGCACTTGGCTTTGTTGAACCTCATGATTTTCATGCAGACTCCCTTCTCCAGCCTCTCCAGGTCCCTCCAGATGACATCCCATCCTTCTAGTGTGACAAGTGCACCACTCAGCTTTGTGTCATGTGCAAACTTGCTGAGGTTGCCCTTGATCTCACTGCTGATATCATCAATGAAAAGATTAAACAACACTGGTCCCAGCATGGACCCCTGTGGGACACCACTTGTCACTTCAGTTGCATGTCACACGACTGTGAGAACGATAAAGCTGCTTGTGTTTCTAGGGCTCACTGACAGTGCACAAAAAATGAGTATAACAGAAAATAACATTTCATTTTTTTTTGACTGGAGCTTTCAGTATTAGGTCAGACATCTGTCTTTATTCTATATTTAGAAGGCAAAAATAATCCTAGACTCGTAGAATTGGTTTTATTGAAAAGACTTTTGAGATCATGGAGTCTAACTGTGCCCTCTCACTACTAAACCATATCCTTGAGCACTTCTTCTCCCCATCTTTTAAACTCCTCCAGGGATGGGGGCTTAACCACCTCCCTGGGCAGCCTTTGCCCATGTTTGAGAACCCTTTTAGTGAAGAAATTTTTCCTCGTGTCCAATCTGAACCTCCCCTGGTGCAACCTGAGGCCATCTGTGCATCTTCTGAGTTTTATAATGCAACTCTTGTTTGCTAAAGTGATTATAAATGGGTGTCAACTCTTGTGTCATTCCACTGAAGTCAGTTGAATTATTCATGTCTGTCATGAACTTGGAGTTCTTGCAGGATGGACATGGAGAGGGGTCCCTTGAGTGAGGGGATGTAATTAGATAATAAAATAGACAGATACTGAGTAATAAATGGTCAGTTTTAAGTCTGGCAGTTCGTAACTTCCAAATGTTTGATGTGCAATCTGAATAATCATCCAGTATTATTTATTATATTTAGTATTAAACGTATAAAACTTAGTGGAGCTTTTAACTGAGGGTTTATTGTTTTGTGCAATAGAGAATGTCCAGGTTTTAAGGCTGTTTCAAAGAGAATCTCAAGGTATTGTTCTTCTTCCCAGCCTTTTTTTTTTTTTAATTCCCTAGCTAGGTTCATTTTTTATAGGCAATGATAAATCTATTCAACACACAAAACCATAATTCTGGCTGAACTGTTTTAGCAGTTGCAGTGATTTGCTTTCTTTGAAATTAAGGAAGAATCTATGAAATTTTAAAGTGGTTATTTCATTTTCAGAGTTAAATGCCATCCTGGGTACCTCTGGACTGACATTTCCACTAGCATTTGACATTTCTCATCCCTGAGGGTTAAGTAAACACTTATTAAATCACTAAATAACTCTGGTACTCTATGATGTTTTTGTAATATCTATGCATATTATACATCTGTGAATTTAAAAACTTGTGCTGCTTCTAAACATGGAGAAATCATAGACTCATAGAATCATAGACTCATAGACTCATAGAATAGTTTGGGTTGGAAGGGACATTAAAGATCATCTAGTTCCAACCAGAATAGTTTGGGGGGCAGCTAATAACACTAAATATTTTCAGAACCTCAATATTTCAAAGAAAATAATTGTTCAGTACTTCATAATTGGCATCATATAATGACAAAGACAATAGGCGTAGATTTATGTCCGGTAGTGAGAAATACAGCTGCATGCCTTCCATAGAAATAAACCTACTAAAAGAAAATATTATCACCCTCTAATATCTTCATTAATCCTTTTGCATTGAAAATTGTTTAAGGAGATGCCTCTTCAAATAATAGATCTCTTAAATGAATAGGCACAGCCTATCTATAAAATAAATATTGTAAAGAAGTAAGTATGCAACACATCAGCTTATGCTAATGGCAAAATGCTGGAACCTTGAGTTGTCTAATTAAGTTGCGAGTTGTCACATGGATAAATTAATTCTACTGTATGGTTTTAAAATAATTCCTTTGTATTCATAGATTAATTAAATATCACTGCGTGCTCTCAGTGCCTAGGAAAATATAATTAATTACTCCTGACTGCTTTTTTTGCTCTGCTCAAAGGACTTGTACAAATGTACTCCAGCTGCTCTACTCAAAAGTGACTGTGACCCTCCTGCTGTTTTTCTGCGATTCTGCAGCTGTTAAATTCTTTCCACTCCACTCAGACGTTCATGGCACCCTTTTTCTCCTTATCCACATCTTGATATTCTTTACAACCATTTAATCTCCAACACAAGAACGTGGAATGAGGCTTCCTAAAATTAAATTTCCTAGTCAGAGTGAATAATATACAGTTAATACTGGCGACATATGAGAGCTAACACAAAATCTTATGCGAGGACGCATGGAAAATATTTTAAAATCATAGAATCATAGAATAGTTTGGGTTGGAAGGGACCTTAGAGATCATATCATTTCAAAACATGTGATGGGTAGGGGCATCCCACTAGATCAGGTGCCCAAGCCCCATCCAACCTGTGCCAGTGTCTCACCACCCTCATCATGAAGAAATTCTTCCTTATGTCTAGTCTAAATCTACCCCTCTCCAATTTATACCCATTGCCACTCATCCTGTCACTAGAAGCCTTTGTAAACAGTCCCTCCCCACCTTCCTCGGAGGCCCTTCAGGCACTGGAATGTTGCTCCAAGGTTTGCCTGGAACCTTCTCATCTCCAGGCTGAACAATCCCAATTCTCTCAGCCTATCCTCATAGGGAAGGTGCTGCAGCCCTCTGATTGTCCTTGTAGCCCTCCTCTGGACCACTACTATACACCTCGATGTTTTACAGGATCAAATTAGTGGATTGATAAAGGCAGTTAAATTTGTTCTGTGGTCAATATATTCCATATACATTGAAGCATTTTACTGCTCCGTGTACCTGTTTGTGGATTACCCAAGCGTGAAGAGGACCTTAGCTGCTGAGAAGGCCTCTATACATAGAGGTAAATGTAAACATTTACAGTGTTAGAGGCAAGTGTTTAGGCTGAACATTAGGAAAAAAAATTTTCAGGGAAAGGGTCATCGGGCACTGGAACTGGCTGCCCAGGGAGGGGGTTGAGTCACCTTCCCTGGAGGTGTTTAAGGCATGGGTAGATGAGGTGCTGAGGGACATGGGTTAGTGATTGATAGACATGGTTGGACATGGTTTAGTGTTTTGTGGGAGTGGTTGGACTCGATGATCCAGTGGGTCTCTTCCAACCCAGTGATTCTGTGATTCTGTGAAAATCGTTAGGTTCTACAAGGCGAATTGCAAGGTCCTACACATGGGTCGAGGCAATCTGTGATTTCAGTACAGGGTGGGGGACAACGTGATTGAGAGCAGCCTTGCAGAGAAGGACTTGGGGTGCTGATTGATGAGAAGCTTGACATGAGCCAGCAACGTGTGCTTGCAACCCAGAAGGCCAAACATATCCCAGGCTGCTTCAAAATGAGCGTGGGCAGCAGGTTGAGGGAGGGGATTCTGCCCCACTGTTCTTCTCTGGTGAGACATCTCCTAGAGTATTGTGTCCAGTTCTGGAATCCTCAGTATAAGAGAGAGATGGAGCTGTTGGAATGGGTCCAGATAAGGCTACAAGGATGATCAGAGGGCTGGAACACCTCCCATATGAGGACAGGCTTGAGAGAGTTGGGGTTGTTCAGCCTGGAGAAGAGAAGACTTTGAGGAGAACATATAGCTGCCTTTCAGTACCCGAAGGGGCTACAAGAAAGCTGGGGAGGGACTGTTCACAAAGACATGAAGTGATAGGACTAGGGGCATTGGCTATAAACTGGAGAGGAGCAGATTTAGACTAGACATAAGGAAGAATTTCTCCATGATGAGAGTGGTGAGGTGCTGGCCCAGGTTGCCCAGGAACTTGTTGCTGCCCCATCCCTTGAGGTGTTCAAGGCAAGGTGGATGGAGCCTTGGACAGCCTGATCTAGTGGGACATGTCCCTGCCTGGCAGGGGGTTTGAAACTGTGTGATTTTTAAGGTCCCTTCCAACCCAAACTATTCCATGACTCTATGCAAATTAGTCTAATGCTTTAGAAAATGTTGTGAATACATTTTTCATTTACATCACTGAATCTGCTAATCCCAAGGCCTGAACTATAATTTATATTCTACTTATTATTCTGCTGCCTCGTTGCCTGAGCTAAGGAAGTACCTGCTTAATTACATGGAGTGTATGAATAAATATTCTGGGATTAATACATGCACATATTCATTATTTCTCCTCTCCAGAATCTGAAATTCAGAGGTCTAGAGAAGATAAATGGTTGCAAAACCTAATGCAAAATCATAGAATTTAGGAAAGAAAAAAAAATAATATCCTTCCAGGTTATTTCTCTGTGACCCTTCAAAATGAAGCATCTTTATCTGAGAATTATTTTTTTTTATGTTGAATTCAATCTAAAATCATAGAATCACTTGGTTTGAAAAGACTACAAGCTTACAAGTGAATGTTTAGTTTGTTGAAGTAGAAAATTGGAATGTTTGATGAGTTGAAAAGTTTCTGGCTTACAGCATCACGTATAAAAACATTGTGGGAAAACTATGATTTGTAGTGAGTTTGCTGCAAGGTCACTCTTCCTATTATTGCTTTACACATTTCTTTCTGTCAGCAAATGTCTGTGTGCCAGATCAACCCAGGGAGAATAGAACCGCTCGCAGTTTTCCCAGATCTACTCTAATTTCATTTTGTCTCTTAATGCTTATTGGTCTGCAGATCTTGCCATTTAGTCCTACGTTGCTTGATATCAATTAGGATATTTTTAAAAAATGACACGATTAGATGGAACGGGTTTTGGTTCATGGCCATACATACTTATTCTTTCCTTCAAATCTTTCAGGCAAATTGCACTTCATGCTCACCTCTACACCAATCTGAATTATTTTTGAAAGGTTGTATGAAGCAGCCTCAGTACAAAGCATGTTTCATAGAATCATAGAATAGGAAGGGACCTTAACGATCATCCAGTTCCAGCCCCCCTGCCATGGGCAGGGACACCTCCCGCTAGATCAGGTCCCATCCAACCTGGTCTTGAACATCTCCAGGGATGGGGCAGCCACAGCTTCCGTAGGCAACCTGTTCTGGTGCCTCAGCGTTCTCATAATGGAGAAATCCTTCCTTATGTCTATGGTGAACCTTGTAGGCCTCCTCTGTTATATTAAAGAAGCCCCAGATGCAGTCTGGTTGTTTGCTACAATCTCTTATAAAGGCATCTTTGCCTTCTCCACGACCACAGATTTATCCTCTCAAAATTTTTCGATACCTCCACAGGTTATTAATATTTATACCGAGATATTTATCTCATGTATATGGTACAGAGATTGGCAGAATCACTTTTCTTTTCCTCTCTTGGAAACTGTAATAATCTATTTCCCCTTTTCTAATTATCTGGACTTTCCCATGTTCCTCATATTTCAAAAATAATTAGGTCAGTAGAAAGAATTGAACACAGGGAAGTGGAATGACTCTGTATCCTTTATATATGCATAAAATTAATCAAAATTCCCCCCCTTTTCTTTGCTGCTGCCTGCTTTTATATTACTTGAAAATTTTCTAGACATCCTCTTTTTTTGCCTTATTAAAAACAGGTTTCTCTTTTCAGTAGACAGAGTAGAATCATAGAATCAGAATCATAGAATCACCCTTTGAGAATAGTCTCTCCCCAGCTTTCTTGTAGCCCCCTTCAGGTACTGGAAGGTTGCTATGAGGTCCTCTGGATATTTCAGCTCTCATTTGATAGATGCAAACTGTGTCTAATCCACTCTCTCCGTCCTTCCCAAATCCAATAAAATTAAATATCCTGAGTTATGAGCGTGTAGTGACACGTTTTACAAACCAAGTCCATCTCTTTCATGTACTTCACAGACATAATAACAGATCCACCTGGTAGCGATTGTCAAATGAAGAAAAGAGGAGCTTTAGAAAAAGGAAAAGAATGATGCAAGGCAGTACAACCTGGTTTTACTCCCTTGTGATGACAGTTTTTATATTTCTTCTAGCAGAAATACAGGATACAAGTTAAATTTGATTGCCTTCTTTTTTATTCGCTACCTCTTGAATCGATTTTACTAAATGATGTCACTTTACCTTGGCAAACAGAACACATTGTAATAAAAAAAAAGGAAAAGAAAAGAAAACTGCAAGATAATTACACTAGCAGGACTGATTATTTTCCATTGCATAAGCTGTGTTTGGATATTTAAAAATTAAGGCTATATTGCTTAACGTTCCTATAAAGCAGTTACATGACATCCATACATAAGTTTATTTTGTAAATAACAAGACAAAGACAGGAAGAGAACGATTTGCTTTCAGGAGAGATTTGAATTCTGGTGTTAGAAGCCGTCCTTTTACTAAGATGATGGATTGCAGTCAGTAGCTACCTCTGTCTTCTCCAATGTTGACCTTTATTCCATAACTAGGCAAGAGAAAGAGCTGGGAAAAAGAACAGTGAAAAAGTCTTGAATGAGCAGGTATTTAAAATATATTTAAAAGATGCGTAGTTATAGTGCTTAGGGCTATGATTTAGGTAGGGTTGGGCTTGATGATCTCAAAGCTCTTTTCCAACGCAGCAATTCTATGATTCCATGAAAAGAATCATTCAAAAATACAGAAAAAGAGGTCAGAGAACAACTTCTGCACACAAAAGGATCCTGGCTGGTCTGTAAACGTGTTCAGTGCTGCCTTATCTAGCTAAAACCTCTTTCACCATTTAGGTGTGTAAAAATGACAAGTTCATAGAATCACAGAATCAAATATTTCCTATTCTACGCGACATTAATCTCGACATGGTTTTGGAGGGATGTTAATTCAATTTAATTCTTT
>WAAB01001988.1:15709-31994 GCA_013389865.1 Piaya cayana
CTGTTTCTCCAGTAATTAGAAAGTGAACAAACTCTGGCTGTGATCCTAACTCAGGCTACTTAATTTGGTTCCCTGAATCCAGGTTTCCCTGTTTAAGTGTCTCTCTCTTGTAACTTAAGCAACCACCTGTAAAGATATGCATAGTTTTGAACAATTTTAAGTGCAAAGTCATCAATCATTGCTACAGAGCACAACAGTTGACAAAGAATATAATTTAAAATAAAGATTTCTATCACTTTTACCCAGAGGAAAATCAGGACTGAAATGGTCGAAGGACACTGGATCATTTTGACCATTTCCTATAAGCAATAGTGTCAGGACAACATGTCCTCTTGCTATGTATCCTAGCTTGAAATCAAAGAGAAATAAACAACCTAAAACATTTTTCAACAAAAAGAAAGCAGCAGTGCTGGAACCTGTTCACTCTCTGAGAAAACCCTGTTGTCATCAAGATACCCCTGCAAACAGCCCTCCTCAATTTCCCAAAATCAAGAAAAGGAAAGTTGTTAAAGATATTTGGAAGAGGAAAAACACAGATGTAAACTGGTTATGTAAAATCTGTACTGTTTTAGAGGACACAAAACTTCTTTCAGCTCAATAATTAATAAAAGTCTTATCTATTAGATTACAATTAATTAACAACCCCCCATTGTTCTGCCTGTTCTTATTCAAGGATCTCTTTCCCTCAGAGTGATGAGCTCTGTGCACTTTCCATCCTTTACCTTCCCCTGTCCATGTTGACTTTCCTCCTTTCCATGTACCTGGGCTTTCCCTCTCTTCCCCAAGCTGTGCCATTTGTGCACGTTCTCCTCTGTTCCTCTTCTCCTCCAAACCAAACACTCTGTGATGCTCAACTCCGTCTGAACAAGGAGTCTGTGTGCAAATACACAGTAGAAGCTGGAAATAAAATCATCCCAATTACACAACTGGTATAGTTCTGATCTGGGCTAGCTAACACTCCTCCAGAACTGTTCCCTGTCACACTTAGCACGGGTCAGGAGCTATTGCCTGTAAATAGTTTTATCATGATGTCCTGCTCNAACGTTGCCCAGGGAAATTGTTGCTGCCCCATCCCTGGAAGTGGTCAAGACCAGGTCGGATGGGGTTGGAGTGACCTGAACCAGTGGGAGATGTCCCTGCCCATGTCAAGGGGTGGAATTGGATGGGTTTTGAGGTCCCTTCCAAACCAAATCATTCCATAATTCTGTGATTTCATGGCACAGATGGGGCCTGTTGTTCTGTATTGTTCCAACCCAATGGAGGATAAAGAACACAGGGTCCCATATGGCTGCCAGAGTGGATCAGTGTTTCAGGATGGAAAATGTTCATAAAACAAACCTGTTGGACCTACTACCCATCAGCACTGGAACAGGCTGCCCAGGGAGGTGGTTGATTCATCTTCCCTGGAGGTGTTTAAGGCACGGGTGGACGAGGTGCTGAGGGACATGGTTTAGTGTTTGATAGGAATGGTTGGACTCGATGATCTGGTGGGTCTCTTCCAACCCGGTGATTCTATGATTCTAAGTGCCACAGAAAGCAACCAACATGAACCAGGGAATGACTAGTCCTGCCTGCTCCTTGACGGATGATCAGGGTGCAGTGCTTTCAGCGCCTGCTGTGGTACTTTGCTTTCTTTTCCTGCTGAGTAAGAACTAGTATCAACAGCTGCTATGTGGTAGAGCCAAGCAACAAAATAAATGATTAGAGATATCCCAGACAGGGGTCTGGTTAGCCATGTGACTTCTTGTTCCCTGCCTCCATGGTGGAGGAGAGGACACTCTGGCTTTTACCAGGTAGCTGTCTACAGCTGTTGTCTCTGTTACAATAGACTCAGGCATCAGACAGTGTTTTAGGTAAATGCATAAGCCAGGTTTTCCACAATGCCCAGTCAGACATCATCTAAAAGAAGCTGAGAAACTCTTCCAAGACATCAGAAACAGGCACTCAGAATGTAATTAGCTACTTAAAATTCCTGACCACAGTGGCCTGGGTCATGCTGTATTGGAGTAGCATCTTCATGAATGGGATTGGTTTTGCCTTTACCCATCAGTGCAGACAGGTACCTGCAAAAAGCAGTTCACGTCTTAGAGAGTAATTCAGATGCTGAAAGAGACCAAATTACTCCTAGTGGTGCCTGTTTCTCCAGTAATTAGAAAGTGAACAAACTCTGGCTGTGATCCTAACTCAGGTTACTTAATTTGGTTCCCTGAATCCAGGTTTCCCTGTTTAAGTATCTCTCTCTTGTAACTTCAGCAACCACCTGTAAGGATATGCATAGTTTTGAACAATTTTAATTGCAAAGTCATCAATCATTGCTACAGAGCAAAACAGCTGACAAAGAATATAATTTAAAATAAAGATTTCTATCACTTCTACCCAGAGGAAAATCAGGACTGAAATGGTCGAAGGACACTGGATCATTTTGACCATTTCCTATAAGCAATAGTGTCAGGACAGCATGTCCTCTTGCTATGTATCCTAGTGTGAAATCAAAGAAAAATAAACAACCTAAAAGGTTTTTCAACAAAAAGAAAGCAGCAGTGCTGGAATCTGTTCACTCTCTGAGAAAACCCTGTTGTCATCAAGATACCCCTGCAAACAGCCCTCCTCAATTTCCCAAAATCAAGAAAAGGAAAGTTGTTAAAGATATTTGGAAGAGGAAAAACACAGATGTAAACTGGTTATGTAAAATCTGTACTGTTTTACAGGACACAAAACTTCTTTCAGCTCAATAATTAATAAAATCCTTATCTATTAGATTACAATTAATGAACAACCCCCCATTGTTCTGCCTGTTCTTATTCAAGGATCTCTTTCCCTCAGTGTGATGAGCTCTGTGCACTTTCCATCCTTTACCTTCCCCTGTCCATGTTGACTTTCTTCCTTTCCATGTACCTGGGCTTTCCCTCTCTTCCCCAAGCTGTGCCATTTGTGCACGTTCTCCTCTGTTCCTCTTCTCCTCCAAACCAAACACTCTGTGTTGCTCAACTCCGTCTGAACAAGGACTCTGTGTGCAAACACACAGTAGAAGCTGGAAATAAAATCATCCCAATTACACAGCTGGTATAGTTTTGATCTGGGCTAGCTAATACTCCTCCAGAACTGTTCCCTGTCACACTTAGCACGGGTCAGGAGCTATTGCCTGTAAATAGTTTTATCATGATGTCCTGCTCTGAACAGCCAGAGACTTGAAGGGTGTGGATATGAGCTAGACTATGACAATTGGTCTCAGTGATGGGAAATGGTCACCAGCCGCCTTTGCTTTCCCAGTTACAGGCATGGTTGAAAGGAGCAGTGACAGGCATGAGACTTAAACAGATGCCACCCTCCATACATCTGAACTGCGCAACTGTATTTGCTTCCAATTCTTAAGTCTACACCTCTGACTAAAAACTAAGTGTTCTGTTACTTGCCAAATGCAAAACAGCAAATAAAAACTGAGATAAACTCTCACACTTCACCTAGTTTTCTAATAATTAAATATAGTCTCAGATACAGTCTTCTAATTATTAAACCTGCTAATAATTACTCCACAGTTTTCCATCAGGGTGGCTATTGCAATGACAATTCTTAATGACATGTGTATTTCCTGATAGTGCCAAGCTGACATTCAGTCAGTTTTTCCCGTTCCCTCACTGCTGAGTTAGATGCAAACTCCCAACAGGTTCCTAGTTACTGCGAAAGGCAGATAAATGTATGATTCTTCAGAAGAAGTGCTAGGATCCTACACCTTTGCAGCCATCTTCATGGTCTTCTCCTTGGTGGCACTGATTCCTGCAGAAGTGACAATGGCCTGTGGTTGTCGTGCCGATTAATCATGATGGTGGTGGACTCTGAAAGCTAGAAGGCACCGATCTATTACTAACCCCAATCGCACAGTGCAGCAATCACTTTGAGTTACTACCAACCTAAAGCCAGATTTGAACTGCTGACCAAGAAGTGAAAGGCTTTGTATCCGATTACCAATATCCTAAATCATCCAGCCTCTCCTGCGACTATATTTTTTGGATTATTATGTAGGAACAATAATAGGATACCCCATAAACAGGTTCTTTAGATATTCAAACATGTCAGGTTGTACTTTCTACATTTTCAGATAATTGTGGAGTAAATATTTGTTAAATGAAGTATTTTACATCTGTCTTGGACCAAAGCAATCTTTCTGTCAGTAATACCACTGAACACTTGTAAAAGTATGCCGGCCATTACAGAGTTATGCACTCTTGGCAAATACAGTCTTTGAACTCATGTTACTATGCTGCCAATAAAAAATATGTTCTTTTTTATCAACTGGATGTCTTTCAATTATACAATCATTGTCTGACAAAAAAAAAGCAGTTGAAATAGGTTTTAAAATCTATTTTTTTCTTAATTTCACACCAGTTGGCAAAGGGCTGACGTTTGTTTGCCTAAATCTCAAAGAGACATTTGGTGTAGTTCAACAGCACAGAGAAAATACTGTATAAAGATCAAAAGGAAAAAAAAAAAGCATGTACACTTTCCTATGAAAGACAACACATGGTCCTTGAAGAAGGAAATGCTTCATTTCTTTCTCATACATCAGAGCTAGCCCTTCATTTCATCATTATATTCATCTGCAGGCAAAGTGAATGGTGCCGGAGCTGGAGGCCTGGCCTGGCCAATGTTTTCATAACCCGTTTTAATCCTATAGAACACCAAAAGCAAATGAGTAAAAAAGCAACTGTGCTCGTAACCCTGGTCTGTTAGAATAAAATAGGTGGTTCGGTCTAAACTGCCGTTCTATACACATTCACACACAGCTTAATTCAGACAACACTTAAAATTGCTAAATTGTCCTCCCTGTCACTATAATCACTCAAACTCAGTGAAATTACTTTTCAAGGAGATCACAGCCTAATACTGTAATTATCTTTTCAATTATATGATTAATAGAAGGTGTGAAGACACTTCAGGTCCTGATCATTTGTACTAGATGGATTTGCTAGTCAAATCATATACTTTTCTCTCCCTTTTAGTCTTGTTCTCAGATAGAACATGCACCTCAGAAACTTTCTCATGTGGCATCTATTTTCCACCCTACATTCAAGCTCCTATGATCTGTTTCTTTTTCGGTGATACAGACAGTTAAGGAGGCTGCAGTGGGGCACCAGTATGGGAAATACTAATTCGAAAATACCAGGTAGCTCTTACATTTCAATCCTGCTGAAAGGAAAGCTTCACTGATGGGTTGCTCTCTCCACTTTTTGATCTCTCCCAGCAAGAATTTCTTAGGGGTACTGCAGTCTTGTGTCTCCCGGGAAGATGGTGATTTTTCAAGGATACTCAGTGTAGAGAGGAAAAGGAAGGAAAGTCTCCAGGAGCCCAAGACAGGAATATCTCTTCCTGCCTCTGCTTTGATGCATGGGAAAACTGTACTTCTTTATTCGTCTCACTGCCTTTTGCTCACGGAAACATTCTCTAGAGTAAGGAATAATTATTTGATCCACCTATAGGTGTGGGAGATGAAGACTCTATAGCTGAAACAGAAGTAAGACTGATGGAAAGATTGGTAGAAGGAACGGGCTAAATATACTTGAGATTGCTGAGATATTTATGTTAAGGAGACTATGAGATGAAAACTGCTTCACATGCAGATTTGGATTCACTGAGGGATGAAGCACATACTCTTTACATCTTTCAAGCTGTCTTTATTCAACTCTGATATCAAAATTTCTAAGCCTGACAGAATATTTTATGATTCTAAATCAGGATTTATAAACCTCTAGACTCAGGTACCTCTATGTATGAGCGAGACAGATTTGAAGGTGGCATAAGCATTCAGTAACACATGTAGAACATGACAGCTCTCAGGTAGCAGTAAATACTCTAGAAGTCAGCATTTACAGAGAGCTTCTGACTCCACATAAGCCCCGAGTCCTCTATTCAATATGTCTATTTCTGTCACATGTAACAGAAACTGTAGGGTAACTTTTGACGACTGGATGCCTAAATTAATCACATCAGTAAAACGCCTGTAATTAGACAAGATGAAGTTGAACCCTGGAGTAACAGTCATTCATGAAGAACAAGTAATCCCACCTATGTAAGATGCCCATGTTGCCTCTGACCCTGCCTATTCTGCTGCCTCGTGTAGACAGGGAGTACAGATTACTATATTTAAATTGGAAATAGTCACCTTAAATTGTCTCGCTGACAAAAGAAATAGATTCCTTCGGAGAATGATTCACTTAACTTAGAGGTCTGGTTTGGTAATTGCATCCTAAAAGTCTCTGTTCCTCTCCACTGGCTATAAGAGGAATTTTGATGATTTGTTCAGACTTCTCTTCAATATAGTTACATACATTTGGCTATATGAATGCTGCCTGAAGTATCTGCATCCTTTGACAGGACGCTTGTGGCATTTTAAAAAAGCCAAAATCATATCACTTGATCCTCTTCAAATAACATACTGCAGCTCTACCAATAAATCTGAAGCCATAAAGGGCCCAGCTCCAAGCTTTTCCTCATTTTTATAACTTCTCTGTAACTAAAAAAACTTTTCCATCCTTGTAATGTACTTTCGTCATGAATCACTGGAGATCCTACCTTTCTTGTTTTGTGTATGATATTTGCTGTGCGGCAGGCTTCTTGATACTACAACCCTCTGGTCTGCATGACTTAGTAGTCCAAATGGATGCAGTGGCCACATAAATGATTAAACCACAGAATCACAGAATCACNCCTCCCTTCAGGTATTTGTAGAGAGCAATGAGGTCTCCCCTCAGCCTCTTCTTCTCCAGGCTAAACAGGCTAAACCAAAAAATTAATTAATGATTAGACATTTTCCTTCTATAATAACTCAGCACAAATCTCAAATACATTGTGGAAAATAGAAAAAGTACCATATTTTAGTTTGATCCACTGTGACTTCCACAGGTACTTTCAATACTTCACTCATTAAATATGAGATGCTCTGATAATGGAAATAGAAAAGATATAAATGTATAGCATAGATCTGCCAGGTGTTGGGCATCCAGTCAGGTTTTATAGCTAATGATAACTATGGACATTCTGCATCCATCAGGACTAAGTTCACAGAATCATAGAATCACCAGGTTGGAAGAGACCCACCGGATCATCGAGTCCAACCATTCCAAGTTCATACGAAATGTGCTTTATCCAAATAATTTGTGTACACATGGCTGTTGGGTTCCAGGGGAACAGAATCTCCTGGAGAAATTGTCCTTTCAAGAGACACACAACAGAAACGCTACTTTATGTCTTTCATATAGGTCACTTTGAATAGTGAAATGACCTGAATAAATTTAATGTCAATGAGAAATACAATCTGTGGAATGGGGTTTCTTTTCAATTTAACATTGAAAAAGACTTATTATATTCTTGCTTGCAATGTCAACCCTCAAATAAAGACAATACGTGTCAAATTCTGAATGAAAAATATTAATTATGAGCAACAATTCAGGTGATTTTTTAAATGTATTTTACCAATGAAAAGAAGCGAGAGCAAAAGTCAAGTAAATGGATTTCTATTAACATGGTTATACTTCTGGATGTTCACCAGCTTTAATAATCTATCCTCTGTTTAAATTAAAATATCGTGTCAACTTTTAATATAAAACCTACATGAGCTGCGAATGCACAATAGGTGTTAAGTCTAAAAAAACCATCATCTATCATTGCACTATTTCTGCAGTGGCAGCTGGCTGTTTTTAAAAGGTTCCTATGAACCCACATCTTAGTTTAAATGTAATATTTGGTTATATTACTCACACTTGAACTGACCTTCATAAATATCAAATCCTTACAATTATAAATCTTGACATTTAATACTTTCCTGCAGATGAAGCGGGGCCATGTTACATTATAAGGTCACTCGTCGTTAGTGAAACTTATCATTTTAATGAAGACACTATCTCCAACACATACAATAATGAAATTGTGGACAAACATAATTCAGACTGGCTCAAGGTTACCTATTCTCACTGCACCATAAAGCACTAAAAGACTTTAAAAATGCCTTGCTAGTTCACTGCCCATCTGTATAAAAAAAGCAGCATATTCTTTGCGCTGTTACCACAGGAAATGACTTCTTCAGTGATCCTAGTGAACGCTGAAGGGTTAATACTTCTTGGTCTCTTGGGATGAAACTAACAGTCTTCCCCAAAGGGCTGCTCTTCCCCAAGCAGTAAGCAAGGACTTTTTGCTCACTTAGCCATTCAGCCAAGCAACTGCGCAAAACATCAGATTGATCCAAGAATGCATGCAACCCATAAATCTAAATTACGCAACTTAACTTGAAGCGCTTTACTGAGCCACCCACAGCCCAGGCTCCCTCTAGAGTGAATGGCAAGTTAGTGACATCTCTGAGCAGCGATTCAACCCAGACAAGAATGGAACACTGAATAAAAGAGTGACAATTCTAGCAAACACAAAGACAAAACATCATTAATTTCAACACATGGACGATTCATTATAAGTTGACACCAGAACTGTTGCAATGGCTGTAATATTCAGTTCCAGATGACAACAGAACAACAGCGGAAGAAACAGGAAATGTTTTCCTTCTGTCTTTCTTTCCTTCCTTCCTTCTTTCTTTCTTTCTTTCTTGGGCAGCCTGATCCAGTGGGAGGTGTCCCTGCCCATGGCAGGGCCTTTGCAACTAGATGATCTTTAAGGTCCCTTACAAATCAAACTGTTCTATGATTCTATGACTTCCCTCTATGACCAGTGAGTGGCATGGATAAAAAACCAAAGCCTAAAGATGTCAGAGCCATGCCTACTGTATGTAGGTGATACCATTCTTTTCACTTTAGCATGGCCTGTATACTAACAAGCTTTCCAGATGTACTTACATTAGTGACGGAAAAACTTAAAATCAATCCAGAAATGGAGTCATGTCAATATGCAGCCACGACAAATCTTCCATATGGTGATCAAAGTAGTGATCATTATGTTTTGAATAATGTAGAGCACCCAGTTCAACAGATAATTTTGGAAACGTCTTGGACCCATTAGCTTTGTGTACCTGAATAACATCTTAAATAAGCATGCTAGTCAGCCTGGGATCACCTTAAATCAGTGGAGAGAAAGAAGTTCCTTTGGGCTGCATCTGTTCATGGAGCCAGGGCATGAACACATGCACTACAGCTTGACAATGAGTATGCTGACTCAAGTCAACTTGTACTCTTCCAGGCAATCTGAGAATTACCACAGGCCAAGGACCTGTTACCACGGGCAGTTTCAGCATGGCCATCTTATTCAGGAGAATAAATTTAAAAAATGGGTTTTATCAAAAGCTACAAGCTGGTCTAAAGGCCAAAGAAGGAACCTTGGAACTATTTAATTTAATAGTATGCATAGCTCTAAGAGGGCAGTTCAGATGGGATGCTTGCTAACTTGTTCCTTGGAACTGTTTAACCCCTTATCATAGAAGCCTACACTGATGACTATCCCAGCCTAAGGGGTTTAAATAGGTAATGTAAGAATGCCACTGATAAATGATGAAAATACAGTCCTTAATTAGGTCTAGTACATATGGCAGCTGTCATCTTCCAGAACTGGGAGGGAGAACCAGGAGGAATTTCAGGCACGGAATTAATGTCACAGCATTATCTAACTGCAGTCCTGAAACTGCCAAGAGAAATCCTGGGAACATCCTTTTTTAGTGTTTTTATTTCCCTTCTTGAAGAGATGCCTTTTGTGATTCTCAGTCTGAGCTGCCTGCCATTCACCTTCAGACATCTCAGCAACTTTGGCACACACACACACACACAAATATTTTGAATACCACTCCTTTGTATAACTTTGAAATACAGCAACACTGGGCACTACAATGACTTCTTCCCTTTCTGGATCTGATCCTGAATATCCAACAGCAAGAAATCAAATGAAACCAATTTATTAGCAAATGGCTTGGCTTGACCAGAAGCTCCACAGGGACTCTGTGGAGTCCCTGACTGACTCTTTTCTTATCACCTTCCTTTGGTGTGAATAGAATCTAATCAAAGTGATCAGGTAGAAAGTACCTGGATGTTCCTACATTCATCTAAACCTCCACAGGAAACTACTCAGGAAAAGAAAAGGTGCATATTGCCTTTTATTTCAAGGATGACATATCACTAAAGATGGAGTGCACTGACTGAGAAAGCCCTAGGAGTTTGTGGTTATAGTATTATCTCTCAGCACTTAATTCTTAATGACATATAGGCATGACCAACCCCTCAGTGTGCTGTACAGTCCTGTGTTTCAATAATGAGGAAAGATATATGTTTCAAGTCCTACATGTGATTGATACCTGTGTAATTTTATACTGCTGCCGATAAAGCAAGTAAGTTCTGTGTCTGAAACAGTCTTCAGATGAACATAGACACAGCTGCTTAGGAAACCATGTCCAGAATGGCTGGATATCTATTAAATTGTGAAGGTTTTATGTTGTACACTAAAAAAAATACTGCCATTCTGGATAAAAATTGGTCTGATCTTCAAGTATTCCCCAGGTTCTGCGTGGAAGTAGGCTGTATCATTTAGATGAAGAATAACAGTGCATCAAGACTGAAGAAAGAGATAAATTGATGCTGCCTCAACAAACCTAAGGTTCTCATCTCCATACACGTTCTATCTCCCATAAATTTGAAAAGATCAATTAAAATCTCAACTCAAAATAAAAACAAAATAGTCAAAGGGACTTAAACAAGATACCTCAAGTTGGAATAATTACATGTTATAGCTTCTATTGCAGACTTCCTGCTAACTCTTCCATTATTTCCATTTTTCACAGCCTTCTATTATTATTTATATCTGAAAGTGTGAGCTTTGTGTATATAAAGCAATCCAGCGTTTACATAATTAAAATAACTTTGGACAAGTCTCCATTCCTTGTCTTAGACTTAAGTTGCACTCATAGGTAGGTCAAAGAAGAACAGGGAGGTCCAAGAAGTGACACATTTCCCCCCAAAAAAAATTAGAAACCAAAGACTGAAGAAGACGAAGCAGGATGTTTGCAAAAAAACATATAATGGTCATATAATGGGTATGATTCTCATCAGGAAGCCTTTCTCTCTTTTTATCCACCAGGCAAGGACAAGCAGCAGTAAGTACGTACCTAAAAATTCAAATTGTTTCAGCTTTTGCATGGCAAGCCCTCTAAGTCTGCTGCTATCGCTAATAATCATTACACAAGTCATCAGACTCTAAAGATGAACAGGATTTATTCTTTTGGCTGCAATCCAAAGCAAAATACGATATAGTCTAGTGATAGCTCAATGATAGTCTTACAATGAGAAAATGGTTGATTGAAAAGGGTTATCCACTGTTTTATGCCTTCAGAATGTCTCAAAACTACCTCCATCAACAAGACCCTGTCTGGCAGTCATAACCCTGAATTACCCAGAATGTCATCGACACGATAACAGAGTTATATTTGTGCTTAAACATAACTTTTTCTGGACCAGCATGTGAAAAATGTACAAAATGGACTTTAAACATGCTTAACCCTGCATACCCTACCCTCTCTTATTTTGTTTTCCTCTTTAAGTAATGATGCTGTGAAGTGATGGGAGATCTTGCATTTCCATTCACAGAGAGGACTCCATGGAGTGTTTTGACTTGTGACCCTTATCCCTGCCACACATCCTTGCCTAGGAGCACGATCGCTTTGGATAGCCTGCTGTGCCCCTCACTGGGATTTACAGTAGCACAGGCTAAATATTATCCATTTCAACTTATACCTAGAGATTCCAAGCAAGCAGAGCTGGAGACATTTCGTTCTCAGCTCCCAATATCAGAGCAAACTAACATGAACTTTATATATGTATATACATACGCAGTGTATTGTTGATCCCTCCTTTATGGGCTACACTGGTGGCAGCGCTTTCTGTTTCTAATCGCCGTGGCATTTATGATACTGTACTTAATGAATTATGCTCCTCAGGAGGAGGTCAGTGAAAGAATTAAGCTAAAAACCCCTAACAGTGTTGTTGGACGGGAGCCATCTCTTTCGAGGCTGCGTTTCTGCATGAGGTCGACCACAGCTGGAGCGAAACGACTTGCAGGTGGCTCAGTGGGCAAGAGATCACACAGCGCTGCTCTGTCCGCCCCTCGACAGCGAGGAGGGAGTCACCTATGCCTGCCGTTGGTGGCTGAAAATGAGCAGGAAACGTCTGACAATCTTGATTAAGGACTCCCAAGCATTGAACTTTCCATGCGAAAAAAGGCGTGCTCGGATCTCTCGGCTTTTACGGTCCAACTTCCAATTTAAATAGCGCTGTGGCTCCAGGAGAAAACGCTAATGATTATCCTTACGATGTTAGGCTGTGGATGCCTTCATAAAGAGGATGTGCATGGCTCAGTCAGGGCACTGAAGGCTGGGAAATGGAATCGGTATGCTCCGTCTCCCCCAAAGTTTCATTCACAGAGAATTTATAGGTTTTATTTTAGAAGTAGCTGAAACATACTAGGCAATTTTCTGGAGTGTTTTTAAACAATTAATTTCTAAATTACATGAACAGATGCATATGCACAGTGGAAAATAGCATCGAATAGCTTGGGGAAACAGAGGAACTCAAAGAAGCAGCCAAATAAAGTCAGATTCCACTAAGAGCCTGCTTGGATAACGCCTTTCACCTCCCTGGGAATCCCAGCACTCATCTGTTCAGCTTCACTTTCTAGCAGATTAATCATCTGTGGTTTTTAAAATACATAAATCTTAAATATCTACCGAAATTGAGGAACAGAAGGCTTTTCCACACCTCAGTGGACAAAAACTACTGTCCATTTGCTGCAGGACTAAATTGAGGCTCCTTAGTAAAACAGGCTCGGATGAAGCAGGAGGATGAAGGGCTGGAATGACCCTCCCTTAAGCAGGCTGGGAGCCAGCTGGGCTACGGGGCAAAGACCAGAGAGCCTGGGGATGGTGCTAACGCTGAATACTTCCACAAAAATATCTTTCCATCAGGAGCCACAGGTAGGTAGGTGCTGGGTGTCACCACAGCAGCAGCAAATGTGCCTCTCCTAGCCACTGTGTAAGCCTCCTGATAAGCAAAAGCAAGCAGCAAACACAGAATATATCAAAACTGACTGTGGAGCTGCGATGCTGTTATGTGAAGGTACACAAGACCCCAGATTTACACGTGCTTATCAAATCTGCTGCTGCTTTCAGCAACTCAGCTGGTTCTCAGCTACAACCGCTGAGAATTTTATATGGTTCTAGGAATATTATGGCTTAGAAGAAATACCACTAGTGACAAGAAAGCTGATGCTTGTTTTTTCCAGAAAATACTAAGTCAATCCCATTCTAGAAATTTGAATGCAGTGTGAGGGACAAGACATGCAGAATCTTTGATGCTGAGGGTCCTTGGTTTTGGTGCGACAATAAGGCAGACCTCTAAATTTGGGATAAGCAAAATGTTTTGCTGAACCTCCATGAGCATATTTGGTTCTATACTCCAGCAACATTGATGTTATGAACAAAAAAAAGGGAAATACTTTATCAAATTCTACCATACTTTTCTGACTCTTAAAATGGCTGCTACTCCTCCTGAGAACGTAAAAAGTAGATGGCTTGATCTGTGGCTTCCTACCTTTAGCAGCCCCCTTACTAATTACATTTATCAAACCAGGAATGAGAAACAATAGCATGTGACTTAAGATGACAATAAAATGGTTAAAAAAAACCCAAAATACACAAAAGAAATGAATGGATATTACAAATATTGGAGTTGGTATTTCATCACTGGCTGTAACTACCAAATGAGTTAATTTAGAGGTATGTCAGTGTGCAAAGAACTGGCTAAAAGTGTATAGAGAAAAATGTACTCAGCCAAACTTTAATGAGCACCCTGTCCAGGCTCTTTATTTACCCACTAAACCTCACAACTAGAACACAGTTGCTTCTCCATTTCCTTTATGCAAAGTTATGCAAATTCACAGGGACTCAACCCAAAATCCCACACCTCCAGGAATTTTATTATATTGTAGAGTCACACAGAGCCAGGAGAAGATAACACTGATAGGCATATTCTTATTTTTTTTCAAAATCATCTCATACTGCAGCCCTTGTAGTACTTATGGATGGGGAAAGGCTCTGGGATTAATGACTAGGAGGAGTCTATAGCACAGAGTGTACAGAAAAGAACCCTCAGCTCTTCCCATCTGGTCTCTAATCCTCATTCCTGCACCCTTGGTCATTAAGTCTTAATTTACTGCTGGTTAAACAAAAAAAATTTATAATGAGTAACATGCAAGCTTATGTTCCTGGTAGCTCTCATCCCCTATAAATTCCCACTACACCTAGGAAACTGTGGTTTGATTTTCTGCATTGCTAATTGGTGAGCACGGCCAAAGAAATTGCTAGCAGGTTTTCATCTCTTGAATTTATTTACCACCATGGAAGGAGAAAGGGGCCATTCCTCTGGGAAGGAGGGAGAAACTGGAAGGATTACATTATTTTGACCTTACATTTGGGCTGACATCTAGCACGGCACTAAATCAATGACTTGGCACGGGAGCCGGGATTAGCACGGGTGGGTTACAAGCGGTTTGCAGGAGCGCAGCTGTCCTGTGGCTACCAGTGGATGTCAGCAGAGGCTCCACTGGCAAAAGGAGCCAAATGGAAAGAGACAAAGGAAAGAAAACCCTCCAGGTTCTCTCAGTAAAGGCAGCGCACAACGCTCAAGTACTCCAGAAGAAGCTAGTCTTTCCCAGCTCATGATTTAGGACTACCAGTGAGCTGGAGTGTATTAAAGGATGCAGCAAAGCTGATCAGGCTGCTTGTAATTTTTCACGCTTTCACCTTTCAAATGCAATATTTTTTTTCAGTTAAAAAACGATGAACAAAGTCAGAAAGCTCGCTGTTAGGATAGTAGTGACACTGGGTGACAGATTAAAAAGAAGCAAACCAGATATCATCTGCTCCTTCTCCTCCAACAGAGCAGCCACTGCTCCAGGAACACGTGAATGCAACAATAAAAAGCAAAACTCTCTAACTATTGCTTTGCAGGGGTTGGACTGCACTTTTCAGTAAAGCAAACAATCTGGACGAGCTAAGCATAGGGTTTTAGCTAAACTCTTAACAATTTTATCTAGAATAAACTAACAAACAAAGCAAGAAGCAGCACACAAATGGAAAGGATTTCCTTTGCTAAATTATAGCCCTTCAACTCGTACGTGCAAAATCTGACCTCTCTTCCCCAGTGGACATTCCTGGCAGTGGAGCCACCAAAAAGAGTGACTGACTTCTTAATTCAGAGGCCAATTCTGATGCCACCTCTCACACTGATAAACACAGTTCTTAAAGGTAACGAAGTGCTACCAAAGAAGGGAACAGGCACCTCAGAGTTTAAAGAGATTTCATCCAAGAAAAGTGGTGGAAAAATCCCATCACCGTAAGACTTTCCTCAATGTAACTATGGACTTTTCAGGTCTTTCTGCCCCAAAGTGGTGCAAAATCAATTAATTTTTCAGATAGGAACCCAGAAGATCTATCAGCAGATGAAAGCTTTCTTAGTCCCAGCTAAGCCCCACAAAGCCGAATCCTGTGAGGACTGAGAATCACTCTTAGTTATTCCAGCTTGGGTGGATGCTGTTTAGTTTAACATTTTCTGTTCTTTCAGTCTGCTCAGTCTGTAAATACAAATTTTATAGCTCATGTAGTCAGGAGAGCTGGTCAAGTGCTTCAAGAAAATATTTTTTCATCGGAAAAATGCCAATCCTAGAAACTGCCATACTTCATGGGAACATGTAAGTTTTAACAAACTTCTGTTGGGAAAATTTTCTTGTGTTCAGAATGGAATTTTTGGTTAAAACCACAGAGAGAGAGGGAGAAAGATCTACCTCGTAATAAGAAATACCACAGCGATCATCTTTCTTCATAAATCAGTCCATTGAGGCTTCTAACTGTTTTTCAGCCTGGTTTCCTACACAAATGAAAGATAAAGGATTGCAGCATTTGTCTGTTTATCTCTCAGTCTGCCCTTAAAAACATTTGAACCCATTGGCCCANGGATTGCAGCATTTGTCTGTTTATCTCTCAGTCTGCCCTTAAAAACATTTGAACCCATTGGCCCAATTCTCTATTTAGAAAGGCTGGTCTGCACTGTTTGGGAGTTTTGAAGAAACCAGGGGCTGAGTAGAAGAGAGCTATGCAGCTACTCTTCCCGCTGTGGGAAAGTCTCTAGAGTAAGAACAGACATGGTGTTTTCTTGTTATCTCAGGAAAGAGTCCGGCAGGTAGGAAACTGGAGATGCTCTAAAGACACTGAGTGGGACGGTCATCACAGACAAAATGAAGGAAGAATCTGAGATAATTG
>WAAB01001989.1:0-12825 GCA_013389865.1 Piaya cayana
GGTCCCGACTATACTCCTCACCATAACCCTTTGGACCTTGAGCTCCACCACTGCATGATCACTGCAGCCCAGGCTGCCTCCAATCCCAGTATCACTGAGTTTGCCTATATTGTCGACCATAAGGTCCAGGAGTCTCCTGGATTGCCTACAGCTTGCCGTGTTACTTTTCCAGCAGATGCGGGGTGGTTGAAGCCATTGAGGTCAGAACGGAATCATTTTGTGTAGTGGTGAAGCCTTATATAGTGTTTCTCTGCCTAGCTAGCAGCTACCCAAGTTAATTTCCACTTCTAAAGATCCCACGATTACAGTGATAAAGTGCAACGACTACTTGCTACAGATGTGCCCCTTATCTTCATGATTTCCTTCTTTGACTGTTCATCTTATGTGGGCATAAAGATTCCAGCATTGTGTGTGTGCTGGGGCAAACGGCCAATGCCTTGGTGTACCTGCAGTATTAGCAGCAAGCACAGAACAAACGGCTGATGTTCTCATGCTTGCTAGCATGTTGCAACCTTGACATCTTTATTAAGACCTGAGGGTTAATAGGAAAGGAATGCACTAGGCGGAAAACATGAAGGGGCACATCTGTGGGAAACAGGGGGTTGCACTCTGTTGCTGCACTGCGGGATTCTCACAGGTGGAAATTCACTGGGATAGCTGTTACTGGATACAGAGGCGCTATATAAAGTTTGCACCCTCTCAATAAAGTTGATCTCGATTGTCACCCCCATCGCCAAGGTCTGTGCCTCAATCGCTACAATCTTACACATTCTTTTCTTACTATTCCACAGGTCTTGCGCTAACGATTCCAAGGTCTCAAACTAACGAGCATGAGAGCATCAACCGTTTGCTCTGTGCTTGCTGCTGATACCACAGGCATGCCAAAGCATTGGCTGCTTGTCTTGGCATATGCGCAGCAGTGGAATCTTTTATGCCCACAGTCACAAACTTGATCCTCTTCTACAGTGGGAGGGGCTTTGCTCCCCCATTCCCTGCCTTGTGGTCCATCCACTCAAGAGGTGTGGGAAGAGCAGTCAGCCTTCTTCTCATCTGCTGCTAAGAGGTCCCCAGTTTCATCCATCAGTTGGGGTATGTTCTCTTTAACCTTCTTTTTCTGGTTGATGTACCTGTAGAAGCCCTGCTCATTAGCCTTCATTTCCCTTGCCAAATTCAGCTTCAGCTGCACCTTGGCTTTCCTGACCCCACCCCTACACAACTGGGCAGCGTCCCTATCCTCTTCCCAGGTTCTGCAGAAGTTTCCTTGCTGGCACCTACTACCTCAAGGACCCCAGCTCACCTCTGTAATATGTGTTAGAAGCGCACAGCAATGCCTCAAGCATAAACGTAACCAGATGCAAAATATAACTGGAAAATTACCTATGTATGAATTAGCAGAATTATAAATTTGAGTATGTGCTAATCTCACTCCTCTTGAAGAAAAAACCTACACAGAATAGTACATTTAATTCAGAAAGCTAAATATCCATCCAAAGTTAAATTCAATAGAATGCATACACCAAAGACTGTCAGTTGTGCCCTTGTTTTACCACAAGGCTTTTAGCACAAAATGCTATCAGCATATAAGCCCAAACTCTCAAATACTCTGTGAAATCAAGTTTTACTCAACTTATTACAGCAAGAAAGGTAACAAATGATTAGTAGGGATCAACGAGTTAACAGTAACAGCTTTCAAGACAAGGCATCTAATCATTGCTACAAGAGAATAAGTATAGTAATTAAGAAAAATACATCACCAATTGTCCCATTATCATCATCCAGCGCTGGAGCCGTTGGGGAGCCTCTATTGCAGCGAGGATTTGGAGAGCCTGTCCTGGCAATTGGGAGGGTCCTACATAGTGCGTCCACTCATAGGTGGGGTCTCCAGCCATCGTTGCAAGGGGTCCAGTTGTTATATCATTGAATAAACAAATTACATCACCCCAAAAATGTGGAGTCTCTGGCCCCAGCTGCTTACTGCCTCTCTTTCTCACACTCTCTGCATCAAGAGTAGCACAGCACGATTCCACTGATCTCAGAAATGTGAGAAGTTACAGACTGAACAGTACACAGAGCAATGCAATACGAACCATCCATGGGTTACCCACATTGCTCTGGGTCTGTCCATCAGGCCCTGTCGCTTCAGTCCTTCATTAATATAGCAGACTACTAATACCAAGGCTTTGAGGTAATACTGACCTAAAGTAAATTAAACTCATTGCCCAAAGCACATAGCAGCCTCTTTGTCCAAGAGCTTCCAGACAAGAAGTTAATAGGTCTCTTCCTTCAGCCAGGGATGCAGCCTTCACCTGTGGAAGGCTCCAAAGTCCTCACAAAGGTTCACGGACATTTACTTACTCAGTCAAGATTAATGCTTCCAAGTATCAAAACAACAAAAACACTTTAAAACAATATGTTGTTATAGATTCAATTAGCTTTAAAAATGTGGTGCTAAACAGTGTCATCTAGAGAATTTTTTTTTTAAAAAAATCATTGCTGAAACTTTCTCAAAAATATTGTTAAAAAAGGGCACATTTGATGAACTCATGTTTGAGTAGAAGTAGTTATAAATTTAAGCATAGCATTTTTTTAAGTTTTGGGTTTAGCTTTTGTATTCACAATGAGAAGAAAATATTATTTCTGGAATATGTGCAGAAAAAGTTCAGAAAATAACTAATTTATTTAGCTTCACATTTTCCTCTTCTCACCTTTTTGCAAGGCATATCACAAGCTTGCAATTTTATAGTCCTGACAGACACTTTATCTCTTTTCAACAGGTGCTCAAACAACAGAACAAATAGTCTCAGCCAGATAATCTAGTAATATAACAAAATCTAGCAAGAAATGCATCCAAACATGACCTTTGCAATTCCATTTTCAAAAGCTGAAACTGGAACATTTTGCAAAACTCCTTAGTGATCACAGAAAAAACACAACATTTCAGTTCCCTACAAAACAGTATCACAAAATTAAAATATCAAGGCACGAACAAATTTATAGGAGTGGGGGAAGAGCTAGATAACTTATTTACAAAATATTACCTCCAAAACATCTGTCCCCAAACACTCCAAACATTTTCCACAGGTTACTACAAATTGTTTCAATAGAGAAAAGGCACACTACTGTGAAAGAGTAACATAATAGGTGCTGTGTGAAAACAAGAAAATTATATGAACTTTCCTTATAGCAATCTCTGAGCGCATCGGGAAGACTAGTTCTCCTACTACTGAAACAGGACTACACAACATATGCTGACAGATCTCTAAAAATAAAGTAGTAGGATATACATAGAGGCAAGCATGCAACAAATTAACATTGATCAAAGGTTTCTTTGAACAGACAGGGGGGCAGTCTTTACATCATAAATGTTACTTGTGTTCTACATGGCACGTCTTTCCATTAACCAAACAATTGCAGTTACAAATACCCTTGGTTATGACAAGCAGATGTCCATGTGATAACTCTATCCATTTTTACCCCAGGAACTGCCTCATTCTACCATTTTCTGAGATGTTAATAATCACTTCAGGAGAGAAAGCATTTGTCCAGTACTTTCACTGCAGACAATAATCCAAGCTAGCATGAAGAAAATTAGGTCACTGCAAAAATAATCAGTTTTTGGCATTGTAAACCGTGATGCTCATGTTGGGTTAAACCTTTGTTGAACAGTGTCCATGCAGTACAACATTTTAAAGTGCAAAATCCACTCTACTTATTTAAGCTAATGGAATAAGTAAGTTTTTGTAGTTTTTTGTTTTGTTTTTCTAATATTACACTGACAAAAATATTTGGGGGAGGGGGAGCAGTAGGAAAAAAAACCAAAAACACAGAAAACATTTACATTCTTAGTGTGAAACAGTTGTTTTTAGAGAAGTATATGTGGTGGGTTGACCCTGGCTGGCCACCAGGTGCCCACCAAAGCTGCTCTGTCACTCCCTTCCTCAACTGGACAGGGCAGAGAAAATATATCAAAAGGCTTGTGGGTCAAGACAAGGACAGGAAGATCACTGACAAACCATGGGCAAAATGGACTCGACTTACTGATTTTGATTGTTAATAAATTAGACTAATGAGAAATAAGATGACGTCTTAAAATGCCTTCCCCCCCTCCTCCCTTCTTCCCAGGCTCAACTTCACTCCTGCTTTTCTCTACCTACTCACAAGAAAACACAATTTAAGCTTCACTAGTAAACCACCACTGAGCCAAGGAATATTTATTTCTTATCTTCAGCAGGTGTCATTCACAGAATCACACAGAAGCACTAGGTTGGAAAAGACCCACTGGATCATCAAGTCCAACCCTTCCTATCAAACACTAAACCATGCCCCTCAACACCTCACCCACCGGTCTTTTAAACACCTCCAGGGAAGGTGACTCAACCACCTCCCTGGGCAGCCTGTTCCAGTGCCCAATGACCCTTTCCGTGAAAAAATTCTTTCCTAATGTCCAGCCTGAACCTCCCCTAGCAGAGCTTGAGGCCATTTCCTCTTGTCCCGTCCCCTGTCACTTGGGAGAAGAGGCCAGCTCCCTCCTCTCCAAAACCTCCTTTCAGGTAGTTGTAGAGAGCAATGAGGTCTCCTCTCAGCCTCCTCTTCTCCAGGCTAAACAACCCCAGCGCTCTCAGCTGCTCCTCATAAGACTTGTTCTCCAGCCCCCTTTTTTCATGTAAAAATTCACATTTTTACATAACGATATGTAACAATATGTTGAGAGCAGGGGACAATAAGTTTGATGCACAACAAGAAAAACATTACCTATTAGATTGGTTTTCCACATGTAGTCAACCAGAACTACAGTCAAAGATGAATACTACCAATAAGTGGATGGCAGTACATGAAAAATAGATGCAGATAAGACACGATGATCCTCTATCAACCCCAAACTGCATTTCTTCCCTTTGAGCCAAGGTCAGTTCTGATCCTATGGCTATAAATTGCCAAACTAATCAAAATTACTTGGAGAAAAATCTGTTTTGGTTAAGGCTTCAATCAGTTAATACACTCCCAACCAATCAGTCACAGCAAGCATGTAAAAAAAAAAAAGTATCCTTCCTAAAGGAGCCTACACTAATCTTTAACCAATGATAAACAAATGGGTGAGCTTTTTTCTATCTAATCTATGGTTACATTTATTGTCAGATCAAAAAGAAACTCTGCTCAAAAGATAATCAGCCCTTTTCCTAATAGTAGCAACTTATCAGGTACTTCTGTTTAGCATTTGAAAGCCTGTTTATATCTCCTTCCATATCATCAACATTTGTTCTTCTATCATACTGAAAAACTTCTGTCTATCCCTCTGGGCTCATGCAAGCAATCACCCACCCCACAAACATGGACCAAGATTATTAAGTTTTCAAATTTCCAAATTACAATAGTTGCAAGAAAAACTGTTATGAAAATGGCTGTTTAAGTAAAAAAGTTTTACTGCAGCTAAATTTCTATTAAAAATAACACTGTCAAGTCTTCATTTATTTCCAAATGTTCATACTACACGTATGCCATTTAACTACTTTTTATTTGAACTTTAAGATAACAACAGTTGGAGGGCACATATTTTCAGCGCTCTCTCTGCAGTAGATACAACCAGAGCAAAACATAAAACATTCCACATGGTTGACATGACTTCTGAGTTACCAGAAATACAGTAATCAATTTTTTGCTAACACATCACATAAAGTAAATCCCCAAGTTATGTACTAGTTAACAGAAATATCTAGCTTAGTACTGTATTTGTTTAACTTCAGTATGAACATCTCTACATAAGAGCCACATTGTGTATGACATTTTGATTTAGCACACATGGTACTTTTTTGGTAGCTCTTAAGGCAATGCATGTTTCCTCCTAAGCTCCATAGTAGGTTTAATTTATAAAACATATTAGTAATATGCCCAGCATAAATATCAAGAATCAAATGCATCTTTCTTTTGAAATTTCAATGAGAAAGGGAGCAGTGTTTTTATCTCTTATTACACAGTCTTTTTATACATGCACAATTTTCTTCTATGGACACTTCTATGTGTATCCTAACTATCATTTTGTCTGCAAGAAAATAATCTTTATACAAAAAAAAAAAATCTGAATTTTCTTCTCAAATTAGAAAGCCAGACAATTACATGACAAATCAGAACCAACTATTTATTTCAAAATAACATTGAATTTACCAAATTTTTATCAAGTAAACAGCACTGTAAGTCATCTGAGGTGCAATAAATTCCCTCACAATTAAACTATGTCCTATTTTGAGTCCATTTGTGAAACTTACTAGTTTATTAGTTACTTTTTTGTACGATGGTCATATCCAGTCCCTAAGACTGGCTGAGGTAAAATAGACAAGGTCTGACACGAGAAACCTGAGACTAATCCTATAGCTGGGGAATCAAGAGTGGGAGGGGAGAGGTAGAGAGATGGTTCTAGAACATGCTCTAACCTGTCACAGTGAGACAGGGCTCAGCTCGACCCCTTCACTCAGTGCAAGTGGACACACGTTGAAATACAGACATTGCCTTACCCTCAGTCAGAAAATGTCAGTGTGCAAGAGTGAACAGCGAGTGAATATCAAGTTTCTTGTGAAACTGAAGAAATCCACAACAGAAACTTTTCAACTATTAACTGAGGCATGTGGTGAAGAGCTCAAAGATCAAGTCGGTGCTCAAAGGAACCCATTTTTTTTTGTCGGCAGAAGACGTGAAAGCCAAACCGATGGAGATCCTCAATAGCCTTTCAGAGAGTGATCTGTGGAATTGCATCAGATGCAGCCGTGTGTCAGCTCAGAAGGGAACAGTTGTGAAAGTGAGCGTAGCTGATTTGCTTAATTTTTTAAATAGTTACAGGTGCTGTCTCAGACCTCATATTTTATATTTCTGCCAGTAACAATGATAACTGGCAGATGGAAAACTACTTTTAAACACACAAACTATGCAAAAATCAAACTGCTCCAAGTTTTTGGGGTTTTTTTTCAAGCAAAATGGAATAAACATGTCCAGTAAATCACCACAAATTCAGCAAGGGTGTTACCTATAAGAGAAACTAATAGTTCTTAATTAACAAATACTAATTTCTTTGAACATCTCTACCATCAGTTTCCACAAGAGAACTAATCACTACATTAAAACATTTTCACTTACTCCCCCCAAATGTATTAAATTCTTCACCTTCTTGAACACAATTATACTGTACTGTGGTACACAATTGCCATTCAATGACCTACTACCACAGTAGTCTAAGGGAGAACAGTGTTCCCTCGATTATTATAATCATGCACTTTAAAGCAGTCACATAAAAGTTTTGAGGTAAAACAGGTGAAATCTGGTTCAAAATTTCAGATTTAAAGGAAAAATATATATACATACCACAAATTTTAAAAAAAAGAATAAATCTAGAATCTGTTGAGAGTCATCTGAAGTAATTAAACTCACCCATCTGTGAAATTTTAGTAGATAATTCAGATTTATTTTATTTGGTCCAAACACCCTTATGTGCCATTAAGAGTCACTCAAAGAATGTTGTGCCCAAAAATGCAGCTGCTGTCACAAAACATCTCTTCACCCTTTTATTCAGTTTCAAGCAGTTCTTAAAACTCAGATTTCCTGAGCTATACAGAGATCTTAACTTTATTTAAAATATGTCAACAATGGACAAGTTAAAAAGCAGGTGGAGGTATCCGACATAATATTTAAATTAATTAATATATATTTAATTTGATTAAGTCACCCTTCCTCATCCCTCAAACCCCATTTGTATTGAATTAGAAACCCTGCAGCACAAGAACAGTCTGCATAGAGCACTTAGCAGAACAGGACTTTGATGCATGTCTGCAATATAAACAATTTTATTAAGATATTCCAAAATTAAACAAATAGTAAATCCTATTTATATATAAAAAATACATTATATTTAACGTGAAATGGGAAAATTACAGCCAAACCACTAAGTTGTACATTCACTACATAGCCTTGAAATGACAATTTTCACAAAGTTGTTTCATCATCTTCCTTCGATTAACTGAATGAAGTCAGAAAAACTCTTTTCCAATTCCACTAACATACATTCCTTCCCTGTGTGTCAGCTAACTTTGATCCTTCTCCATTAACTTCTGTAACTAGCATGCCCCTTATCTTTTCAAGTTCTACTCAAACATCATATGCTCCCTTCTTCATTCCATAGTTTGTGACACCTACCAAGAAGCCCTTCAACTGAGGCAGCATCTAGTCTAATAGTTTCCACTGGACTGAAGCTTCTCTTATCAGAACAATACACTGGTAGACAAGTGAAGTTTGCTAGAGTCATGATCTACTATGTACCAGTGCTCTACTGTAAGCACTAAGTATCTTGTCTACAAAAGATAACAGTTGTATACATAAGCCACACAAGGAAAGCAAAGTTAACTGGTTTGGGCAGGCAGTGTGGACAGGGCAAAAGCACAATATCCAGATGTTTTGGCTGATGCATTTTTAACCCCGTCTGACTGTTTAACCTGTGTTATAGTCTAGTTTAAGCACTGTTGTTTACACAATACTCTCAAACAAACAAAAGCCCTACACCAAGACAGGTTAACTGTTCTTTTCTACAGAATAACTAGTCAGTATGTGTTTAATAATTAATTTAATGCAAAGCTTGAAAAGGGTATCTAATAATCACATTCGGAGCTTTTAAATACTAGCTTACTCTAAGGTCTGTTACTGTAAGTTTATGCACTACATTCTAAAATCTAGGGCCCAAGAATAAAGGCTAATTATATTTTCCAAGTCAAGCAAGCTATCGAAAAACAGGAAGAAAGTGTGTGTGGTTTGTGTTTAAGTGTTATTGTTTAGCATAACACTTCATGCAACTAACACAAAAAGTCTATATACTTAGGACTGTTTACATCTGAATAAATACAGTAAATTAGCAAATACAGTATTTAAAATTATCTACAAAAATGTGTTTTACCAGGTATTCACTGTTTGTATCAAGTCTTAAATCAGAAAGCTGTCGGGGCAATACCAAAGAGCAAGAAGGAAAAAAAAAAAAGGAGACATTTTAAAAAAAAGCGCCTCAGAAAGCAAATTCATATTAATGGTTAACTAAACTGAAACTAAAACAAAGACTAAAGCTATTAGGTGGCCTTATCAGCAAACNATCAATATCAGAAATCTGTTCCTTCAGCTGGTTCCACTGTTCTGGATTTAAAGAAATACCTGAAATACATTAAAAATAAATACTTAGGACAAAAAAAGAATCTTGTAGCACAGGATCTTGCATAATTACCGTAGAGGCTGGTTTCATACACAAAGTCTATGTCATAACTATTAATGCTTAAGCTACCTCAAGTGTAACAACCATCTCTGTTACAAAGTTAAATTACTTATTTCGAACACTTTAGTTTAACTTTAAACCTTAGCTTATTTCTAGATGAGTTTAACTTCTGTAGAAAACAAGTGCAGTATTAAAAAAAAAAAATTCATTCACAAGTGTTGGGGCTAAACACAGGAAGTTAAACACAGCTCTGGTCTTGACAGAAGGCAACACAAAAGAAATATGGGAAATCAGTCATATTCCTGTTGGCTCCCAAGAGCCATACTTCTGTGGACTAAATTTCTATTCACTTTTAAAGTACCGTAACTCTGGGGTGGTTTTCCTCCTGCTTTAGCACTGTGAATAACACGTAGTATAAGTAATATTTTGGAGAGACACTATTCCACTCCCTAGCACTCACAACATGGAATTTATTTTTCCACTTCAAGGTCACTATCACTTCTAGTGACATTCAATCATTAATTATTCAGTGCCCCACAACACATCTCCTCAGTTCTAAATTTGTACTTCCTCAAGTTCAAGTCCAGGAGTATTTCTTTTGTGTAGTCTTCTCATTCTTCCCCCAAAATCTCTATGCCAACTATGCAAGTACAGACTCACAGGTCTACCTCTCATACTTTCCACCAAGGCTCTTGTACTATTTACCCCCACTCTCCCCCCTCAGTGATCAGGCTTCCTTCATTGCTTTCTCCCTGTAGGTGGAGCAGGACCTGAAAACAGGTGAAATTCTGAATTCCATTTTTGGAGCTCATCTTTTTTTGTTTTCTTCTACCATCACTGTCTTATCAGAGCACCACTTATCAGAGCAGCAAGTAGTCTACATGGAACTATCCTAATCAGTTTTCCACCAGTCTTTAGAGGGCAGGTTTCTTTTGAAAACAGTTAGACCAAGTATGCTGACCATTATTAGGGGACCAACCATCATCAAGATGTCCCTGAACAACATACCAGATAAACTGCATGCAGTTCAGACCTGCTTTTGGAAACAATTCTAAGCTGTTGGATTTTTTTCATATATTTTATTACACAATTTGAACTGTTCATACTGGTTTTAGAATAGCTAGATAAGGGGCTCATAAGTGCATCAATGGAACATTAGAACTCTCGTACTGTATCAGATTATTAATTTTATTCTAATAAAATAATTGTAATAAAATTCAGATCTTTTTGACACATTGATAAAAATTTTTATCTACATCATGTAATTTTTGTCACTTGGCATACCCATCAATTTTTATTGTAGTTTACCACTCAAACTGCACATACTTTTGATTTCCACATCAAAACACAGCAGTTTAAAGTCCTGTTCATACAAAACTATACTCTGTGGTTCTTTAAGAGCTGTCGAAAATGTTTCTCAAGCCTTCCAAAAATCTCCAGGGCAGTACGTTTCATGCTTACCTCTTTCCTTGGCACAGTATGAAAACTGATTAAAAGTAGGTTTTTCTAACAGAAGCAATGTGACATTAAGGAAAGCACTACTACTGCAACTATTCTCACATCCCCATCTTACAAGTGGCATAGTTTGGAAATGGCTGAGTGAAGGCATGCCATAAAAAGTAGGTATGGTGGTAACGATTTAAGGTACAATGGCTTATGCTGTGTCACAGATTAGAAGCACGGTACCAAAACTTGAACAATTGAGGTATTTTCACCTGAACTAAAAATATTTAAATATTATTTACAAAATTAGTCACATTAAATAGTTTAATTAAATTTAATATAAAATTTTATTAAAATTGAAGGCAATAATTGCTTTAAAGAAATTAACATATTATTAAAAATTAATAACTTAAATCTTTTCAGTGACTTCTGAAATAAGAAATCCAATTGTAATAATAAAAAAATGAGTTGATTAAGCTAACCAGTGGGAAATTGTATGCCTATGTATATAACTCCCATATCAAGTTTGCTTGTATATTTGATGCCTTGTTTTCCATAAATCATGGGGGATCCATTTAGGAAAACAGATTCAGGCCAACAAAACCACTTTGCTTTTGTTTATAATCTACAGATAAAATTAATCCTTTGTTGAAATATTAATTATTAAAAAAGTAAAAATATTACTCTAAAAATACAATGTAATAACAAAGTATAAAAATCTGATCCAAAGTTCTCCAGGAAATAGCAGAAAATGTTTTAATACAAACTACCATGAAGCAGAACAATACCTTTTCTGCCAGGCTTCATTTCACCTTCTTGATCCATCCAATATTCTCTAATATCAATTAAGACCTTCCCTTTAAAGTCACGAACACTGACATACCTCATTTTGCCAATCTGTCAAAACACACAAATATTTTAGATATTTTACATATTACAGCATTCACTTTTCCCAGCAGTATTGAACTTTAACACATGACTGCACACTGCAGCTTATTCTGGGCACCAAAGAAACAAATAGATCAAGATCTTAACACAGAGTAGTCTGTAGGCAAATAAGTAATGACAATATAAATGGATGAAAAACTTAAAATCAGTTGAGAATTTGATGTTTGATGCAAAAGTTGCACTCCTAGAATAAAAATACCTATATTCTTAACAAGCTATCTCTTACAAAACCCACTAATTTACTGTTTTCTAAATAAAATTTTGACTCTACTATAGTCATATTAGTAATAGTTGCAAACAAACAGGGAAGAGGAAGCTCTACTCGGAAATCTAAATTTTAGTCTATTACATATGTACAGAAATCAATTTAGATCTAAAAACCTTTTGTTGTTGAGTAATTAAAAGGCAGGCAGAGACCAAGGAAGGCTGATGGTTTAGGTCAAATTTCAAATTGAAATATTTTTCCTATATTTTACTCAACACCAGAAAAATCCTGCTCTTATGCTAATACAGTCCTCTACTGATTGTTTTTAGTAACTTATCTTAGTCAAAAAGGTTGAAAGAAATCAGAGCACACAAATGCTTTTGCTTATATTTGAAAGGGTTTGGTTTGGTGGGGGGTTTTGGGGGCTTGTCCTTTTTTTTTATTATTATTTTTGATCAGAAGAGCTTTAAGAATTTTAACGGCTTTCCCTAAGGCTGGAATTTCTGAACCTATTACAAACATAGTTTAAACCTATATGTAGGGGTTTTTTTCAAGTTCTAACTGCATTTGAGGTATTATTAGCTGTAGAAGATACTATCTCATTTTTTCCACATGGATCAAATCATGACTCAAGAGAACTAAACATATTACATTCTTCCTTTGATATGGAAGTCCAGGCACTGATGCTCAGTGTCTTAAACTGAAGCTCTCCCTCCAATTATACATGAAGAGGAACATGAGAACTGATACATTAAAAATAACTGCCCTATATTACAGTATCAGTTAAGCAGGTCTTCTCTCTAGAAGAGATTTTTTTTCCCCCATATTACTTTGCACAGCTACAGCCCAAAAGCATTTGCCTTACATGGTATCGTGACCATCTTATTAGGAACCTCTCCCATATAATCTCATAAACTTAAGAATCAGTGTCTCTAAGTCCCTTTTCTGTTCCCTGATCCTTTCAAGTCAGTTAGTCACAGACAGAATCACAGAATCA
>WAAB01001990.1:1450-50540 GCA_013389865.1 Piaya cayana
AGAAAGGGAAAGGGAGAAAGGGAAAGGGAAAGGAAAAGGAAAAGAGAGAAAGAGAAAGGGAGAAAGAGAAAGGAAAACTGAAAAGGGAAAGGAAAACTGAGAGAAAGGGAAAGGGAGAAAGAGAAAGGGAAAGGAAAAGGGAGAAAAAGAAAGGGAAACAGAGTGGGAAAAACAGAACGGAGAGGGAGAGGGCATCATTGGGGGACCCTGCAGCACGGCTGCAGCCAGGAGGTGCCCGTGGCTCCTGCCAGCACTGTCAGTGCAAAAGGGAGAAGAAAAACAATGTATTTACAAAAAACCAAACCCAAACCGTCAAACCAAGACCAAGCCGTAGCAGCAATTTCTCAATTTATTGAAACTGATTGATTTCTGCAGGTGTTGTCTACGCTAAGTCCCATCACAAAGTCATCCCAACCGAGCAGCAGTGCCGCCGGCGCGCCTGGCCGGACCAGAAACCGGCAGAGCAACTAAAAAATAAAGTCATATTTACCCGAACTACATTTACAGAAAATCAGTACGACACAGCCATATCCTCCCACCGCCTTTCTGGTTCCTAAAATCTCCTTGACCTCCCCAAAATATTAAACACATCTTCAATACAAACACAGGTTTATAATAATTAATATAAAGTCAGTATAATATAGAATATTCCCAGCAAAAAAAATAAATCAACAATCTTCAAACGCTGTCCTCTTTTTTTTTTTGTTTGTTTGCTTAGCTTTGTTTTCGTAGACAGGTTTAAAGCACGTTGAAAAATAAATATATATGAGAGCATACACACAGCACTCGTACTATGCGGGGCTGGAAAAGAAGGCGGCAGGAATTCCAAACACAATATGGGATCTAAAAAATTAGGGACCCATGAAGTATGGCTTTCTTAGGAGTCACACATCTCTCAGAATGAGCTAAAATAAAGATTATCTTTCATAATATTGCAAAAAAATCCAGTTTTTGCATTATTTTCATGGAGTTTCTTTGCTAAGGGTGATGTGCAAAACGGGGAGTGTCGGGCCAAGGGGGCTCAGCCCCCGCGGGAACCGGGGACAGGGGTGGAGCTCCCGGCTCGGAGCGGAGTGTTCAAAGGCAAGAGAGGAGAGGGAACAGAATGGGATTGAGGGTGGGTTTCTTTTCAGGTGAAAATCTTCCTTTTGTAGCCCAAACCGGCAATTTTTGATTAAGAAAAGGACAAGGACGGTGACTTGCAGACCTCCATCAGACACGGCCCCCTTCCCCTCCACATCCGCGAGGCTTTGGGGCGGCCTCGAAAACGTACAAAACTGAGCAAGTTATGATTTTTACATATAATTTTTGGATATAACAAATCGACAGGAAGCCACGCAAAAACCTCCTGGGTCTTTGCTGCTCTAGATATTCTCCAAACGCAACAGCAGACCGAGGGCCTCCCGCGTGACCCCAGGTGCTCCTCGGGGACCCTTTCTGGAGGGCGAGGGCAGGACGATGCTCTCTGTGCCGCAAAGCCCGGCTGGAAATGCTCACTGTACTCCTGGCACACTTCCATGTATATAAAAAAGGAGGATAATAGAGAAATCCAGGGAAGGACATTTACAAGCACGTACAGATACTGAACAAAAATCAGGCGGCGCAAGTTTCCGAGACCAAGTGCATCGGGTTTTCACCTCTAAGGGAGTTATTTTGAACTAAATCTGTATATACACACACATATATATATATAGGTAGAAAAACTTAAAAAAAGGGAACCTCGGTGAAGTATACAAAGCCCTGAAGGGGAATATAAAGACGGGATGCAAGAGGTTGCTCGGCTGGCGTTGGAGAGCCCAGGCAGATCGACTCGGGGTCGGTTTAAATCTCACAGAGCAGGAGTTTGCATAGGCAGTAGATCCGAGAGGTGCCCTGGGAGGAGCCAGAGAGGTCAAGGTTGCACAGAGCAACTGATGATGTTCTATAAAGTGTCAGCATTAAAAAAGCCCAAATTCCTTCTTTTTTTTGAACCCAAGTCTCCCAAAGACTAATTCCTGCGTTTCCAAATCCACAGGTCTCCTTCCCAGCAAAGCAGATTCTTCTGAGACCCCGCCTGGAGCCCAGTGCCCAGCTCTGGAATCCCCAGTGCAAGAAGGATATAGAACTGTTGGAACAGGTCCAGAGGAGGCCATGGAGATGAGCTGGAGCATCTCCTGTAGGAGGACAGGCTGAGAGGTGGGGCTGTTAAGCCTGGAAAAGAGAAGACTGCAGGGAGATGTTATAGTGGTCTCCCCGTACCCGAAGGGGCTCCAGGAAAGCTGGGGAGGGACTTCATACAAGAGCCTGGAGTGATAGGATGAGGTGGGGGGTGGCTTTAAATTGAAAGGTGGAAGATTTAGCTTGGACACTGGAAGAAATTCTGCCCTATGAGGGTGAGGAGGCCCTGGCCCAGGTTGCCTGGAGCAGTGGTGGCTGCCCCATCCCTGGAGGGGTTCAAGGCCAGGTTGGATGGGGCTTGGAGCCCCTGATCCAGTGGGAGGTGTCCCTGCCCATGGCAGGGGTGGAACTGGATGGGCTTTGAGATCCCTTCCAACTCAAACCACTCTATGATTCTACACATTAGGTGTGAGGAAGGCTGTATTTGGTACACAGGGTATGTTAGCGATGGAAAAACATGCACTAGGTGATAACGGTACCACTGTAAAATCCGCCTTTATGTGGATTTTCCTTTTTTCTCTCCTTTTTTGGATTTACTTTTTGCATCCTCAGCTCCATGAGCCTCAGAGCAGCACTGCCAGGAAACACCTCAGGGGCTCACTGCCCCTCTATGAGAAAATTGGAAAGACAAAAAAAAAGAAATCAAATCTTTCCAAAGCAGTTGCCAAGCCAAGCGAAGCACCCTGTAACTCCAATCACACAACCTGAGTCACCCAGGGGCAAGGGCAGGAAGGAGCGAGGAAGAGGAGGACACGGACCAAGATCTCCTGCTCCTCCTCGCAAGGATGACAGCAGACGTACACAGCACCATCGGAGCAGGTGGGCGAGATGGAATGTCAGAAACCAGGGGGGAGGCTTGAACGGTTTGGGGTTACATCTCTTTTAAAATAGATTTTTACATATAAAAAGCAAAGCTACCGGTATCTTTATGTACTGTATGTATTTGTCTATAGGTAACAGGCTGCAAGGTCAGGGCCACCAAGACCCCCTACCCCCATATTTACAGGATAAATGACAATAAATATAGAGCCTGTGCTCAGAGAGGCTGCAGTCGGGGTGAGGAAGCACCGACCTTGCTCCAGGACCCCCACAACAACTACAAAGGCTGTGGGGAAAAATAAACATCAAACAGTCCAATTGTACAGCCCTGTGTTCGTTTAGTGCTCTTTAAACATAATAAGAGGGTTCTGCAAGAGGCTAAAATGCAAGATTAGATGTTTTACAGCTTAATAAAAGTGTTTCCACATGACCGTACTGCTCTTTTCTTTAATTCAAAGAGAGTCACCCATGCTCACTGGCTAAAAGCAACGTGCCCCACTGAGCTGTTCAACCCAAAGGGCTGGCGGCAGCCGCCAGAGCTCGCGTGGCCTCACGGACTAAAGAGGATTTCAGAGAGACCAAACCAGTGGTGCACACCCAAAGCGATGGACCAGGAGCCTGGGAGCCACTGGGGTGACAGTGATCGGCAGCGCAAACTGGGGTGACACAAACAGAGGTGGCGGTGAACATCCGCAAGGAAGCAAAGAGCAGAGCAAGGAATCGAACACCATCAGCCTGGGATGCGACCCTTAAATCGGGGAATGAATTAAAGAAATGGGATGAAGGCTCCCTCCACCAAATCCTGGCACCAAGTGGCTTAGATCCTTAAAGATTATTTGCTTTACCGGGGTCTGTGGTCCAATACACTTGGTATTTCCTTTGCTGGGTGGAACCATGCTGTTCCATAGGGACCACCAGCCCTGCAGGAGCGCTCCCTACCCCGTGGGGATTGCCTTTTCCACCCCAGGAGGAAAATAGCACCGTTAAGTCATTTGGCTTTCTGGTAACGGGTTGTCTCTTGTGGCAGGGTTCAAGATACCATCGCCACAGACTTCATACACTTGCTCTGTGTGAGGAAAGAGTGAGGTCTTCAGCTTTATTGTCAAAAGCACCAGAAGTAAAGAGGTGAAAGTAAAAAGTTGCTTCTTAGGAATGGGGCCGTCGCAGCGCGCTTTGCTGCTGCTATTTAGGTGTAGCTGGAAGAAGGCAACTGTGGCCGATATGAACAACGAATCCCATGACCTGGAGCAGACCTAGAGTCTGTTGGGAGACGCTGGGAGAGAAACCTGATTCTTATTTAAAAACAAACAAGTTTATTTGAGAATTTACAAAGAAGTAGCGCAGCTAAAGCTGAAGGTTCTTGTCATGATTTAGGTAGGTGTTGTGCCTACCGCAGGTGAAGGACAGTTTTTGGACTGGCAAGGTCCCCAGGTGAAACCCTGGCCCCACCGAAGTCTGCAGGACGGGAGCAGCAAGATCCCACCCAGCTGGGATCTCCTACCTTGGCTTCTCGTGTTCCCCAGTTCATCCTGCACTTCGCTAAATGCCTCCGTTTGCATATATTTATGAAAAAGGCAGCCGAGCGTCGGGAGAAAAGTGAAGATCTTTGCAGAGAACAACAGGCAGAGAATTACCTGTGTCCTTTGTAGCAAAGGGTGCTTCTGGGAGCACCAACGCGCATTTCAGTCATCGCAGATAACCAAGGCTGGAAGACGGGATGTGGGTAAGACATTGGTAGGTCCAAGAAAGGTCATAATCTTTCTCTTTGTTATGGTGATTCTTTCACAAGTTAAGAATCTAAGACAGGAATTTGTAAGGCTGTAACCTGACTTGCCTTTTGATCTATTTGGCTCCATCGATTAACTTTGCACAAGGGAAGCCCTCCAACCCACACACTGATTTCCTTTCACAACATCCCACCGCTGCTGGGGTTTTAGCACACAGACAAGGTGTTAAATAAGCAACAACCACCAAAAAACCTGCCTCAGACACCAAAATCTCCCCGGTATTCGGTTCAGGATGGGAAGGGCAGGAAGACTCAAGCTTCACCCAGCCTCCCCATGGCGCAGTGCTCACACCTGCAGGAACTCCACCTCACTAGCACACAACCTGACTGGCTCAGCCAGAGCGGCGGCCGCGATCCTTTGGGAAGGGGCAAGGGGGAAGGCGAAGTCAGTCGCGTCGCTGGAAGCGACGTTGCTAAGACAGTATCTGAGTGGAACAGAGAAGGACTTGTTTAGAAAACATAAGAGTTATTTTGCACACATGGACAACAACAAGGCTACTTAAGTTTTTCCAACATACTCCTTCCTTCCCACCCTCCCTCCCCTACAAACAATGGAGTGAAACCGAAACAATCCCTAAGAAATCCAGGTAAAATCCTTGTCGTTCTCCCCAGAGTTGTCCTGCTCCTGCGGGGAGTCGACATCTTTTTCATCATCTAAAATCACATCATCTTGTGACATTCCCACGTCATCCTTCCACTTGATGTCGTCGTCGTCACCCATCTCCTCGTCTCCTTCCACTTTGATGTCATCGGGGTCTTCCAAGTACTGGCCTTCCCCAGGGTAGCACTCGTCTGGAGACCCTTCTCCTCCGTTGTGGTCCAGGTGACCGGCAATGCCACGACCAGAGCAATCGGCACAAACCCCGTGGCGGCGAGAGCCATGCTTTATCCCCACGCTGGCTGCAGACATGAATACTCGGTTGCACACTTTGCAGACGTATTTTTTATCTTTGCTGTGGACCTGGAAAAGAAGAACAATTGGAAGAGTTAATGTCAACTGAGACTGATTGAGAGCTGCAGCAAAGGACCCGCTCCCCTGCTTTTCTATAACGGCAAAATCCCTGCAGCCCATGAGAGCAGCCCAAGAACATCACAGGCTTTTCATTGTGCACTCAAACCCACCCTGATTCGTTCAGCCCTGTAGCGGTGTCACGTAATGGAAAACCCCTTGGAGATGGCCTTTTATCACCAAATCAACACTTTGGAGAGAAGTGTTCATCACTATTTTTTTTCTCCCCTTTTCTTGTTGTTTTTCTGGGGTGCGGTAGTTGGGTTGTACCATTCCACGCAGGCCATCAGCTACCAGAACCTCTGGTATTGCCTGTGCCTAGTCCTTTTCTGAACTATTTTATTCTTTTCAGGCTCACCATGGCCTGCAGGAAAGGTTCTGCTGGTTAAACACACCCTGTGCAGAAAGCTCCTTCCTTTTACTTTGAACACTTACCTGCCGAGGCCATGCCCCACTCTGACCTCAGCACGGCATCACCTGCTCTCACAACCACGTTCCCCACAACCCTGCGCTCATTGCTTATCCAGAACACCCAGCTGAGCTAAAGGTATTTGAGAAGAGGACAAATTGACCCATCGTACCCCCACAGCCCTCGCTTCTGCAAGGACACACGCTCTGGCTTTGTACTGCTAGCCCCAACCATGTTCAAAGCCAGTTAGCTCTTCAATATACTCAGGCTCAGGTCCTGCTCTGAGCTATCCTCACGCTGTGTTCTTCAACCACATCCAGCAAAGCCATTGTGGTTTTTTTATTTTAAACTACGCATAGGCTTTTATTTTAAGGCAGTTGGACAGGACTGGTCAAAGTCCGCTAATGGGATCTACAGGTATAGCTCACTTTTAACTGCTAAAAGAATGACTTTCAGGGATCAAAAGCTGAATGGGATGACAGAAAGTGGCCAAGGATGCAGAATGAAGGCTAAAGGAGCCATACAGAAAAAGAAATTATAAAGCAGGTACTGACACGATGCAAAACTGAACTGTTCCAAACCTGATCATCTGCCTCCCTCTTCTCCAACCCTGAGGGCTCAGTCAGCACATCTGAAATGAACCAGATAGAATCACCAAATGGTTTGGGTTGGAAGGGACCTCAAAGCCCATCCATTTCCACCTCTGCCATGGGCAGGGACACCTCCCACTGGATCAGGGAGCTCCAAGCCCCATCCAGCCTGGTCCTGAATGCCCCAGGGTTGGGGCAGCCACCACTGCTCTGGGCCAGGACTTCCCCACCTTCATTATGAAGAATTTCTTCCTAATGTCTAATCTAAATCTTTCCCCTTCCAATTTAAAGCCATTCCCCCTTGTTCTATCGCTGCAGGCCTTTGTAAGAAGTTCCTCCCCAGCTTCTCTGTTGCCCCTTTCAGCACTGGAAGCTGCTCTGAGGTATCCTCACAGCTTTTTCTACTCCAGGCTGAACAAGCCAAACTCTCTCAGCCTGTCCTCATGCAGGAGGTGCTCCAGCCCTCGGATTACCTTTGTGGACTCCTCTGAACTCTGAACAGAAAGTCATCCTTTTTCCCTGACAGCCAAAGCAGTAAAACACAGGAACAGCACTTGGCCTTCAGTATCTGCAGGTGCCATTCGAAATAACATATTCTAACTGACTAATCACCAACATTCCAAGGGAAAGGGAGGGTGGGGGTGAAACATACTGACATCCTGGATTTCCAAAAGATTATAAGAGTTCTCAGAAATAAAATGATGGTGGCAACCAGCTGGCACAGCAAGGTATTCCCCTGCTGCAAACCCAGGAGCAGATCTGAACATCCGTATGCAGGGCTAAGTTCACGGCCTTGATCCCCCTCCCAAAGAGCAGAACCCCAGGGAAATAACAGAGGGACATCTCGGGCAGCAGGCAGTCCCCGAGCAGATGGCTGGGCACTCATCCGAACGGACACACAGGCACGGAAGGACATGCTGGTAGAAGGTGGGGGTTTGGACACCATAGCAACTCGTCCTGGATCAGGCTGGTGCACGGGGCCGGGGCTGCCTGCCCGGTGTGGGCAGCATTGCCTGGTGCGTCGTGCCGTGCCGCCAGCTGATCCAGCAGTGGCTCTTCCCAGGAAAAGGCATAAGGCTTTGGAAACAGAGCAGGGATGAGCAAGCTGTGCAGGCAGTGTAATGCCTGCAATAACAACAACCGAGTTTGCTATGGATTTAAAAATATATTTAAAGACAAATATTTTTATAGAAGCTACTGTGAGGGAACAGCAGCTCCGTGTGCAAACAGAACCGCTCCTTCCCATCAAAACTTATCCTGCTGGTTTTACATTACCTGGTCCCTCACAGTATCACTGACTGCTAAGAGAGCTTAGTGCATATGGAGACATGGAACTTACAACTGGGATCAAAGTAGTTTGGGTTAGGGGTATTTTAGAGCTGAAAACCTTGAGGCAGCACTTCCTTCTGGAACCATCGTGTTCGCTGCGACAGGGTGGGAAACCTCAGTTTATGCTCTGCCACTACACACAAGCATCACTTGAGATGCAAAGTTTTGGGATATTAATGCGTAAACAAGATTTTCTTTCTCAATTCAAAGAAAACAAGCATTTACATAAAGACTGTAAGAATCCGCTTTTTAATCTGCGTTAAACAAACTAACGCAGCCCCTTTTATCTTTGGTTATCAGCAGAGGAACTGAGAGAAGCAAGGGTTTGCTGTGTTAAACCTACTTCCTTTTCCTACACGTTATTTTTATAACATGTATTTTTATTTGATGCGCAGCAGCACTCATCTGTACAGATTTATCTGAGAGCCGACAATTAAGCCCCGAGACGCACCAGAAAGATGATAACAAGACAAGCAAAGCGCATGAACCCCACAGCTCATCTTGCCACAAGTGCTTCAGGGCCTCCGCCTCTGCTTTTGTAAATGAAGATTGCGGTGATGTTTACATATAAGAACGCATGCCTTTTTGTAGAATAATTTCAAAATAAACTGCAGATAAATAATGGAACTGGCATTTTCCTGGGGCCTCACAACACTACCAACACCAACCCCCAAATCCTTGTCCTTTTCTCTTTACTGCATCCATCCCAAGATACCTTGGAGTCGTTTACGGATCTTTGGAAATGAAAACAGATCGGTTTTGTTGCTCTTTTTTCAGGAATTGGCACTAAAATGTATAACCCAGCTGGTATTTTCTAAACCAGCTTCAATCCTGACAGAAGAGACATCAGAGAGGTTCAGATAGGGAGAAATCCTCTCCTGTAAGTGCTCAAAGATAGTGGATTCCATCTCCCCACATGTAAACTCCAACTCCAGACTCTGCAGAACCAAGTCGCTCACCCAGAACGGTTCCAGCAGCACAAAAAGGAGAACTAAGATGAACATGCAGCTCACTTGAGTCTCACTCCTGGAGGGTGCAACATGTATGCCTGCCTCCCCCACAGATACACCAATTCCCATCAGTGCAGACATTTACAGAGCAAGAAAAGGAATTGCAAGTGTTGTACACTTGAACCAAACTGCGTTACAAGATGGTCTTTGAAGGAAGGTATGTGGGGGGATGCATGTGCTTGCTGGGCTAGGAAGAGGGAATTCAAGCACTTTTTGAGAATTACAACTGGAGAAACACTACTGCAAGCACACCTCCTGCAGTAAGGTACTCTTTACATTCAGAAATTAATAGAGAATATAAATATGATGTGTAAAAATAATATAAAACCAAAAATGTTATTTAAGCGACCTCAACAAATCGACTCTCAGTCACTAAGCTGTCAGCCCTCTTGCAATTTTGTTTTAATATCTCTTGATCAGAGAGTGCGGGAAGAGGACAAGTGGAAAGGTTTTAAACCGAAAGAGGGGAGATTGAGATAAGATCTCAGGAAGAAATGTTTTCTTGGGAGGGTGGAGAGGCCCTGGCCCAGGTTGCCCAGAGCAGCAGTGGCTGCCCCATCGCTGGAGGGGTTCAAGACCAGGTTGGATGCGGCTTGGAGCCTCTGATCCAGCAGGAGGTGTCCCTGCCCATGGCACACAGGGTGGGACTGGATGCGCTTTGAGGTCCCTTCCAACCCAGCCATTCCATGATTCTATGACTCTAAATCAGATGAGGCTCCTGTTACCCCTTGGGGGGCTGTTCCCACCACGTCTGCCCTCTTACCAAGGTGTGACGCTTCATGTGCTCCCGGCGTGTGAACTTCTTCCCACAGATCTCGCAGGGGTAGGGCCTCTCTCCTGTGTGCGATCGCATGTGTCTCTTCAGGATGCACTGATGCATGGCTGAAAAACTGCAGTAGGGGCACTTGAATTTCTTCCTGATGACAGTGAACTCGTTGACTGCAAGACAGCAAGCAGAGCAGGAGGGTTACTCTCAGAACGTCTCAAAGTGGTCAATCATGTTCAGTATTTCACTATTACATTAGTTTACTATGAAATCACACTTCCACTTTTCAACCATTTTTTTTTCAATTCTTATATTATTGCTCATTTAATTCTTATATGATGTTATTGCACTTAAACCACATTATTAAAGAACTTCAAAAGACCTCATCAGAGCAGCTTTTGAACATGCCGGTACATTTCTTCTCTTAGTATATCACAGGAAAAGTATGTTTTGCTTTATCACCTCCCTTCGATTTGACACCCATTTCGAGAGTAAGAGGCAAGGAGCCCACTTCCTTCAACAGCAAGCGCCAATTTTACGATACAAAGCTATTTATGATAAAACGTTTCCGGTAATTATTAGCTCGATTATTAGTGCTAGGCCACCCAAACACTTGTATTTCCCAGGATCACTGTAAACCTATTACTACGGAGTCTAGACAAGGCAAGCAAGCTCTAAGCTGATCAAGGGAAGTCAAGAGGGGACATGGAACACTCCTTCCTCCAGTCTGAGGCCACGTCCCCCACTGAAAGAGCACCAACTCGCTGCACGTGCAGAGCACGGCCCACAAGATGAGCTGCTCAGCAACCAGGTCCCAAGATTATGAAGCAGAAGCACTTTAGAGAAGAGACTATCAAAAAATCCCTTACTTCCTACATCATCAGATTGTACCTGATCCCGTCTTTCCGAAACACCCAGATGCCTCCCCATTCCTGCTTCCTACCTGTCCCTTTGCTTTGTCCCTGACCTACTGTGGAAGCTGAAAAGACAACTCCAGACCTCCAGCGCACAACCTGCAGTGACACACACCCACAAACATCTAGATTTTCATGTTTCCGACACACCGATGCATTTCCAACAGCGTATTCCTAACACGTTCTCATTTCAAGACCCCTCACACCTACTTTCCCCTGCGTTCACCTGAAATCACTCCAGAAGAACGCTTTCAGGTCCTATTTAAAAAGTCACAGAACACTTTATGCAGCTCTAGTTTTATTGAAAAAAAAATATTTTTTTTTCACCAAATCACCATTTAGTTCTTGAATCTACAAAACTACACATGTGAAAAATAACATCACTGATAGAAAAATACCTGTATTGCAGCATTAACATTTTGACAGTGCTGGCAAATATACACACCCAGATATATTTAGCCACCACCTTCCGCAAAGCTATCATCTCTTGGCTAATGACAGTATTTTATAGAGGTTACGGTCATAAGAAATAACCTTTAAGATGAGCATCCAGGTTGTTAACAGCAGCACCACAGGTAACGGCCACTGGGCACAACCATGGGAAGAGCAGCACAAACAGACGGAGAACGGGATCCAAACAGGGCCAGAGCACAAACCCACAGCTGTAACTTCACTCAAACACAGACAGAAGATGTGCAGGTTTAAAACTCATGCAAGACTGCTTGAAGAAAAGCCTTTGGGGGCGTCATCTCAAGTAGATTTACTTATTTCACTGAGCTTGGTTAGAGAGAATGTGGTGACCTGGCTATAGAAAAGCAATTCCATGTTGAATTTAATTCTCAGATTTGAAAAAAACAAACGTGACATGTCATTAACTAATATCCTTGAACGAAGGGAACCAAATTGAGCAAAGCCCTTTAAAAGTCACTGAAATTAATTCTGCTGCCACCTTGCTTTTCTAATTCAGACAAATCCCACCATGCTACTCCCAAATTTCCAGGTTAAGGCTCATTTTGGCCATTTTGTCTCTTGGCTCAGCTTTTCCATTCCTCACTTTCTGGTTATTTAGAGAGCAAAATAAATTCCACGGTGGTTCAACTGATGTCTGCAACAAGGGAGGCTGTAAAGCATATGTATTCACAGACAGCCCTGATCCACAGTGCCAAAGATGTCAATGGGAACGAGAGTGAAAAAAGTGAACGTGGCTGCAGAAAAATAAGATCTAAAATATTGACTGAAGTACGGTGCGCTCTGCTGATTGAGCAAGAACGTACTCTCAGCTCAGATGAAGAGTAAGACCTAAGCCAAGCAGGGAAATACTGGCTTCCCAACCCCGACACGCACAGAGCCGACTCCACATGCCTCCAACTGACAGCAGGAAGGGGCAGAGCAGTGCTGCCCCAGAAAAGACCAGACCAGATCTGTTCCCTTTCCCCCAGAGCAAGGTAGCAGGGACCAGACGAGCTCTCACTTGGCTCTCCACAGGGAACGGCTCTGCAAGGAACTCCACTGGAGGTCTCCAGGCTGCTCACGTCCACCTCGTGCATGACAAAACATTTCTCAGTTTTGTCTCCCTGAGATGCAAAAATATTACAAGAAGGAACTTCCCTGAAGAACTCAAAAAGACCATTCGTAGAAGTTGCTTTCGACTCCTTTGAGGAAAGCAACCCTACAACGCTAAAGCCCAAGCTGCTGGCAAGCTGTGCTGCACACAGAGCAGCTGGGATGCTCCAAATTTAATTATGCTAGTTTTCATTTCACAGTTACTATAATCTGGTGTAAATACATCGCAAGAGACACAGAAATATTTAATCTTTTAGAAAAATAAATTAATTTCATGTAATAAAAGAAGAATTATGGTGAGATTTCTACCCTCCAGTAACAACCATCGCTGACTTTGCATGTGCACCCTAAGTTTCAAATAGATCTTCTAAGTATTCAGTCTTCTACGATCCTCTCCTCTGTTTCCCAGCATACATTCACCCTGGCTAACAACCACATTACATATAAAACTAAACAAATCATGTTATATAAAACAAAGGAGTTGGAAAAGTTTACAGAATTCCTGAAAACCTCAGCCACACTCCAGTGTGTTTTAGATAAATTCCTAAAGGTGGTCAAACATAACATCAATAAAACAGACGAGCCCTCTGACAACTTTTGAGCCCAAACCACATACCGTTTGGCAGAGGAACAAGCAGCACGTTCTTCTCTTTTAAATGATACAGAAAAACAGACTTTACAGACAGCTTACAGGGCTGAGCAATCCAGCTTCCACACCTGCTTGTCTTAAGCTGAAAACCCTGCAAAACCCCAGTTGTCTAACGGACAGAGCGCCAGACCAGAACTCAGAAGACTGGATTCTATCATTAATTCTATTGCCAACACACTTGACAAGCTGAGGTATGTTATTTTTCCAAGGAATACTCTGAAAACCTCACTGTTTCTTTTATAAAGCACTTTGAGATCTACTGATAGGAAGAGTTTAAGGCAGTATAAGCACACAGAACGATCACACCAATAAAACAGCCCATTACATGGACTGACAAGTATTTGTGCACAAACCCTCCACCGGGCCTCAGTTACAGCATCTGGAACCAGCACATCATCCACCCGACCCGCTCTGGGGAGCCACTCTATTGCGTTATGTTTATTTGCAGGAAGAGAACAACAGAACAATTTGCTTTTCCTAGTTTAAAAGAAGCATCTCATACACACAACGGTAGCTACACGGCCTCAGGATCCTCGTTTTATCCCACACCGTCCGAAAGCTCGACCCCACCCAGCTGGGCTGAGCCCAGGTAACACGCTTTCAGGTGGTTAGAGAGGTTCTTCTGTGTGCCGAAGCCCTTGTCACAGAAGAGACAGACAAATGCACGCTCGCTCGAGTGCACAGACATAAGATGCTGGTTTAAGTCTGTCTTGTCTCGAAACGGCTTGGCACAGTTAGGACACTGCATCTTCTTACAGTTGAAGTGGATGGTCTTCTCGTGCCGATCCATGTTGGATTTCAGAGTGAAGCTGGCGGGGCACTTGGAGCACTGGAAGCGGGCGAGCTGGCCAGGAGGCGGGTTGTCAGCAAGGGCAGGCTGGGAGTAGCTGACCAAGTCGAAGGGGAGCAGCATGGAGAGGGCATGCTCGTAGATGTGCTCCTTCAGCTCCTCAGCACACAGGAAAACCCTCCTGCAGAACCCACAGCTCGCTCTCTTGCCAAGGGCTGCATCCAGGAACGGGTTGTCAGCAGTTACGTCTGCGTCTTCAGATCTGGAGAAGCTCGTATCTAACACAGAAACACACACGCGTATGAATCAGCGTCTGCCCCCCAAAAATAATGGCCGTTTAAACAAATATTCTTCTCTCTGCTTACCTGAATCAGAGTTATCAAAGTGACAAAGTGCTAAAATTCCATCCTGAGCAGCCTGAAAACGAAAAGCACACTTTAGTCGGGGCGAGCGTTTACAAGAACACCTCTTTCCAGCTAGTGCTCCAGCTAGTGCTCCCGCTCCACCCCAAGGGTTTGTTCAGCCCTTCAAGGGAGGCTCCTCTTTGACTTGCAACCCTGTCTGCCCTTACACAGCTTTCACTGCCAGAGCAGCTCCATTAACTGGCCATTTTGCAGTCTTTGGTGTTTTGAAGGCAGTAGCCATCATGCCTGTTTAGGTCCAGGGTCACTACTCAGGATTGAGTCTTGCTAAGCAGCTGTAACTCCCACTGAGGCGAAGGGGAAAGAAACACAGAACAGGATCCAGCAAATACAACAGGACTGGAAAATCTTCCTCTCAGCTGGCACAGCTCCTTCTTCTTTCCATATAGAAAAGCCCCAATTTTGCTCCCTTTATGCAATGCTCTCTGGCGATGCTGATCCAAATTATAAGAAAAAGCTTATTTTTTACCCCTAACGCACTTGAGAGATGCCAGCATGTGGCAGATGGCAATGCTGTGTGGGAGAGGCAAGGCTGCTGGCGACAGGGCAGGTGGTGACCCGCCGCTCTGACCAGCTCACTTTGCTCTAAGGCAGCTGCAATGGAAAATCTCCATTTCCACCCATGCAATGGAACTGAAGCATCACTCAAAAACATTAAGAAGAAACACCATGGGAAGCTATAGGGTCTGTGTCAAACTCCTGACTGGCAGGAAGATGCACCAGGGGAGGGTTTGGTTGGACTTCAGGACAAGGTTCTTCCGGCAGAGGGTGGTGGAGCCCTGAACAGCTCCCAGAGAAGCAATCACAGCATCAAGTGCAACAATAGTCCAGCAGCGTTTGGCCAATACCCTCAGATCCACAGGGTGAATACTGGGGTTGTCCTGTGTGGGGACAGGAGCTGGACTTGATGAGGCTCGTGGGTCCATTCCAACTCAGGACATCCTACGGTTCTGTGATTTCCTACAGAAAGCCAGGCTGCTTCTGTCTGAATTCAGTTCAAAGAAAGCCAGATGCAAACCAACAGAGGCAGGCGATGCATCTGCAGGGTCTCAGCTCTCTTTACACCATTATTACATTCTTGTACATGATGTTTTGCAAAGACAGGGATTTACAATTGAAGTGACATATATACGTTAAAAAAATAGGTTTTTTTGAGTGCAAGTTCTGTTGAGGTAAGGCAGAAAGATAAAATTAGGACAGCACCAGCCCTGACTTCAGATTTCTAGTTTTAGAATAACCTATATTGAAAAAGAAGCTAAAACATCAAAGTATAAGGCATATAAGTATAAGGGCTTTCAAAGTACCGTGAAGTGGATAACTTTGCGTTTAAATGTCTTTGCATTCCCCCCTGCCTTACCTGGGCTGAGGGAGGCCCTTCTCCTTCGGCTTCTGGTGACATTCCACCAGAAGAGCGGGTCCCAGGGGAGCTCTGAGTGGCAAGGGGTGGTGCAGGCAGAGGGGGAGAGTGTGCTTCGCCTTTGCCATCGCATTCGCCCCTTGAGCGGCTGCAGTTGGTGCCAGGCCCTGGGGAACACAGGAAACGAATCTCACCCACACGAACCAGCACCAGCTGGTGGCTTTAAATAAGGCCTGGCTGAGGCGGCGTATGGACACTTGCAGCTCATCTTCTGCTGGAGGGAGGGGACGCAGCAGGACAGCGATTGCCAGGCTTTTTTGGTCTGCTTTTCAAACCATCCTCCCCACCCAAACTGCCTCCTCTGTGCAGGGTGTACAAGGCAGCGTGACATCACGTGGCACTGTCACAACAGAGTCTGCCAGAAGAAAGCAGCACAAACATCCAGCGCGATCGCATTTCTGAGGGGAGGGACACCTCCTGGAGAAGCCCCATGGCACACACATATCTCAGTCTGGAGGTGACAGAATAAAATTTATTCTGCTACTGATGTCACGGTAAATTTATGTCACAGCTCCTGATCAAGCTCTGACCGTGGTGTTTATTTAACACAGTGCTGTCAGCCCATGATCTCAAAGTGCTTTACAGAAGATGTGAAAAGTATTCCTGTCATTCCAAAGCCAGCGGAGCAGGGAAATTCAAATATTTGTACCAACTATTCAATTATACCTGACAGTCATTACAGTCTAAATATCCACCACAGTCAAGGAGGAGGACACACTTTGTCTGGAGCAGAACCGTCCCCTCCTGCCTACGCTGCAGTGACCCCTGAATGGTAACCAGCATTCCAGAAGCTGCACTGGTAATCAATGACAAATCCAATTCCAGATAAAGAGGAATTAAAGTCTGTGTGCATTATGAGTTGGTAAACAAACTTTAACAAACACCTTGACTGAGTATTGCAATGGAACACTGAGCAGGTTGTTATTTGTGAAAAGCAAGCAGGCAAAATCAGAAGCAAATATGGCATAAAAGTAAACAAGTTCATGTTTAAAGTACTCTATACTGCAAAGGCTTTTTTATTTCTAATACAAAAAAAGTCCGACTGAAACCTCTACAGACATAAAGAACACACTCTAATGAAGCTACACGTAACAAGTCAGATTTTATTCTACATCCAAATACAACAGATTGGGATCTGGGTCACTACGAAGCACTTGAGAGAAGCCACGCAGAAGTGTCTAATAGCAAACAGTCCCAAAATTAACTTTCCATCAGTCGTCAAAGGGAATTCGGCTCCTGTGCCACAATGTAAGTGTTGATTTGCCTTCTTCTGTTTCAATCACAGACTGAAGTCTTCTGCAACTCAGTGAACTCTATCCAGGTGTGATAACAGTGCTCCGAGTTTTCACTCCGGTGGTGCCCATCTACTGCTGTTACCATCTGAAGGCAGGACCACAACAGGCTAAAGCCCAGTAAATTCGAGACAGGAAAAAATGGGGAAAAACCAGTGAATTCCTGCCTAGCCATCCACGTGTTCCTGTTTTTCCTGAGCATCCCAACAGATTCAAACCACCCTGTTCATGCTGAAGGTACACACTGTGGCCACAGAGCACTTTGAGGTGTCTCTGGGCTGCTCTTCCTTAAGCAAACCAGTATTTTAGTGCACACACAAACCTAGCTTGATTAATTCATTAATGCTTTTACAGAATTACACAGGTTCCTAAGAAATTATGCACTTTCAAAGCAAAAACTACAGCTAATGAACAAGCAATAAAATACAGTAAGGTGAAGGAATAAACTCAGTCATCCAACATGAGCCATGATGTGCAACACCACAAAGCACAAAGATAATTTTTAAAACAATAATTGACATTTATTGGTTTCAACAACTGCAAGTAATACAGAGAGAGAAAGCCACAAGAATGACACAAGGAAGCGAACAGCACCCGAATTAATGTTTTGTCCCATTCTGACCAGTGAGCAAACTTCCTTCCTCCTGAATTTGTATGAAAGTGAATGTTAATTACAGCTATTTTAATTTCAAATCAACAATCAAAAGCGCTTTCCTTCAGTCAGTTCTGCATACGCTGGTGCAGCAGCATTATCTGAATAAAGCACTGGCAGCGGGACAGCAAACCATTGTGGAAAACAGAAAGGCAAAGGTTATTGTATCTCATTTAAAACGGTATCCACACTCCGCTAGATCCTGGTTTACCACATACAAAAATTCCATACCAAACTGGACACCTTTAACTCCCTCCTGGGAAAGTCGACCACTGTGTCAAACGCATTCCTTGAGCATCCAGTGCGTGTATGAATTATTGGCTCCAATGAACCACTGACTAAAAATACCATATTAGCTGGCGTGCCCGAAAGAAAAGGGCTCTGTGCACCATGTAATCACTTGGGCAGCGAGTGCCAGAGGAATTGCTTCTATAAACAGTCTCAGTTGCAACAGGGTAAACAGGAAAAGCCAAACTTAGCCGTAGAAAAAGAGTCTGCAATGTACCAGTCCGAAAACGTGGAAGAGTTGCCCTTTAAGGCAGACAGTCACCCCAAAACCAGAACGGTTTCTGACAACAAGGATGTAAATGAGCCAACTTATTTTCTGATAATACTGAAATTCCCATTCTCTTGATTATACTTGGCAAAACCAGCCCAAAACACTCAACGAAAGCCTTTGAGACCTTTGAGGCTGTGGTGTAACCGTGCGGAACAACGCTACCAAAGTTCAGTACCAGGAATGAAACAAGGCAGACGTCACTGCCCCACGGTGCTTGGCAGAATGGCACCGAGGATGGAAACCAGCAGAGAACAACCTGCGCTTGCAGCCAAACCATGAAAACACGTAGAGGCAAGGAAAACTGAACCTCCTACAATGCCTTGTCTGAACAACATCCCCAGCAACAAACCACGCAGGTTCAATAACTAATAAAGTTTGGTGCTACCCAGGAATAATCCCCACATACTTTCTCTTCTGCAGAACCTGCGCGTTCTGTAGGTTTCTGACAAGCAGTGAATAACACTGAACTTCATCCAACACCATGAACAGGGGGCCCTCCAGTTGCAGGTTATCTGCCCAAGGTATTTGATATTTCCCTTCTGATTTTAAAAGGATTTACACTGGTTCACTTCAGAAATGCTCTGCTTGTGCTTGACTCTGTCATGGTCCTACAACACCCCCCACATCCCAGGCTTCCATTTCCATCAGCAGAACTTTAAGCAATGTCACACCTCGTACGATCATTACGGCATACAATGAATTAGGAAAAAAGGACGGGGTAAAATGAAAACCTTGCGTATCCTCAGGGAACTTCTACAACAGCATGAACTACACAGAAGAGCACATGAAGACTCGTAACGCACGCAGTAATCAGAGATCAATATCGTCTTTAGAGACACCTCAGAGCTTTAAACACATAAAATTGACTTTGGAGCTGTTCAGTCCCATTAAAGTCTTTTCCTCCAGAAAATAACCATGAACGCAGTTCCTCGAGTCAGGCCCTGCTGCACTTCTGAGAGAATGTGAAGACAACCCTGTGGAAGCAGGGAAGATTAACGCTACACTACACATTTTTTAAACTCCAGAGAGAGACTGATCACTTAGAATTCTTGAAATTAGAGTGTTTCCCTTCCAAATCAGACACATGAAAAATGTGCTGGGTTTGTTTGGTTTGGGGGTTTTTTGTGCCCCTGCCTACTTCCCCTGCCTTTTTTTTTTAAATAACCCAGGACTTAAAATGACTCAACATCCTTAAATTGTGTTTGAAGAAAAACACCTACAAAACTCACATCAGCCTAGACTGGGTTTTCAGATCTTCAGAATCTTCTCACCACTTGTTTTACTGTAGTTCTACACACTGAAAATGCTCATTAAACTTGATGTCCTATTGTATTCAGTAATGGCCACTTAAAAAGCAAGTGAGTCTCCTATCAGAGCATCTTTTTCAAGTGATTAAAATAAATCAATACCTGTGCATCTGAATAAGATGAAAGAAAACCATGTCATTTAATTCTCTGCTTCTGCAAAAACTTGCCTACCAGGCAACAGCCACATCCACCTACTGGTGTGAGAGCTACTTCTCAAGTGAGCAGTCGTCTTTTTGTCTTGTGCAATTCACTTTGCTTCCACAAAGTGGAGAGATTTGAAGCTCAGCTGAGGGAAATTCAGGTAATAGTGAGAGGACTGGCAAGAGGTCTCTGGGGAGACTTTACAGCAGCCTTCCAGTGCCCGAAGGGGGCTACAAGAAAGCTGGGAGGGACTTTTTACAAGGACATGGAGTGATAGGATGGGAGGGAATGGCTTTAAATTGGAAAGGGGGAAGATTTAGATTGGACGTTACGAAGAAATTTTTCACAATGAGGGTGAGGAGGCCCTGACCCAGGTTGCCCAGAGCAGTGGTGGCTGCCCCATCTCTGGAGGTGTTCAAGGCCAGGCTGGATGGGGCTTGGAGCAACCGGATCCAGTGGGAGGTGTCCCTGCCCATGGCAGAGGGGTTGGAACTGGATGGGTCCCCTCCAACCCAAACCATTCTATGCTTCTATGAAAAGGGACCTTGAACACAGGCTGGAGGGATCTCCTGAGCACTTCTTGAGCTAACACGGACCCCCTTTTCTAATGCTTTCAAGCCTTATTTTAAACCCAATTGCTCTCCTGCCTACACCATGCCTGTTCCCAAACTCCACTTCTCAGCTGCTGAGGCATCTCTAATTTCCAGCCCAAATTTACAACTGCCTTACACTCGTCTGTCTTTCCGGCAAGTGGTCTTCCAGCTCTGCAGTGAAATCTGAAGACCTCCACCCAACAGCAGGATGATGGATGGAAGGCAGTGCAATCATTATTCCAGTTTCTCCTGACGACAGGTGAAACCACACGAGTCACAAGCCCAAAACCTCATGAGTCACAGACCTGGACACATGGTGCATCCATCCTGGCTCCCGCCCGTCCTGGTGCCAGCTGAGGGCACTCTTCCCACCGCACGCCAGCCCGGGTGCTCGGCTACTGCGCAGGATCTTTGCTATTGCATTGCAGGGAGGGGATTTGCAACCTCAGAGCCCAGTGTGAACCATCTAAATCTGATTTAACTGGAGATCATCCAGTAAGCCCACTGCGGTGGAAGTAACCGGAGCACTGCATTAGCAATTCTCCCAGACATTAAAGCTGCAGAACGGAGAAGAGATACTTTTTTCCCCTCTAAATTTATGAAGATTTACATAAGCCTTCATGAATTCATATTTATATAAACATATCTGTTTATAAATTTGTACTTACTATATATAAAATTCTACTATTCAGATATGAGAAGCAAAACCAGATACAGAAACCAACATAATACACGCAGTTTTGTCCCTTCATGCTACAATCCAAGTGATGTTTATAAGTTATCATATTTTTTGTCATCAGGCAAATTAAAAACAAATCTGTTAAGTGAACTTTTCACTCTAATTAGTTGGCCAGCTTTCTCAGTATAGACTAAAATAAACCTTTTCTGCTGGAAGCTAACACGTAGTACTCAAAGCCACCGCTTGCTGTATTTTATGTCATAAATGATATCCCTAACTTCTGAGAGTGTTATTAAAATACATCATTAATAATTTTTCTTTCTTTCTGCACTAGAGAATCAAACTTCTACTACTACAATGCAGAAGACACAGAGATTGCTGGAAAATAAGCTGTCCACACATAACGGTATCCATCAGCTGCCTCCAACCGGTCACCAGCAGAAAATATTTGTTTCCATGTGTGAGTATCACAAAGCAATCAATAGCAGCTCATTACTTAGCAAGAGGTCTAAAAGCAAACAGCAAGAAGTGAAGATCACATGATCCACAAAATTACAACTGTTTCTACAGACACAGAAGCAACGGTCAAGCCTCCTTTCGACATCAGTTTGGGCTTCCAAACCTTTGCGGCTACTTTTGTTACCACAAGGACACTTCACGTTCTGTTTGTGAGCTCCATTTTGTAAGTAAGAGAGATTTGAGGACAAGCTCTACGCGCATACACCAAATACTTCCTTCCACAGCTTCAGCAGCTGAATCAATACCAGACACAGGTTTCCTAATGTTATGGAAAGCAGGATCCAGCAGGACTTAAAACTGGATATAAACATTTAAGTCACATATGAGACAGTGCCCTGCATTTTCTTCTCACTAAAGATTTTACTTAAGGTATCAGTAAACAAAAAAGATAAGAACACAGACTTACGAGAGAGAGAATGGGTGCCTTTGGGCAAGTACTCAAACAGCAGAGAACTATCCTCTCCCAGCATGTCGGCTTTCAGAGACAGCAAACTGTTCTTACTCATGAGAGCCGCGCGCAGGTTGGCAACGGTGGCAGCCTGGAGCGCATCCTCCTTCTCCGGGGTCAGGGACTGCGAGATGTAGCTGGCCTCCCCACCCAGAAGGGCTTCGTCGACGTTCCCGTAGGGGTCCGGCCGCTCTACTCTCCCATCAGAGCTGCTGGGCTCTGCTGCTGTCACATCAGCACCTGGAGGATGAGAGATGCTGTCAGACACCCGAATTCCTCAGATGAAGCACACTGACCATGCACGCCTGTCTAACTGTGGGTCCAAACAACCGAGAACTGGGAGCTGCTCAGCACCTATTTTGGCCTTGTGGTCACCCTTCATGAGTCTCCATCCCCTTTTCCAGAAGCCCGGAGATGACCTTGGCCATCTGCGTTTTGCTTCTATCATGTCACACTATCAGTTTTACTAAATCTTAGCCAAGCAGAAGAATTCAGTTTCCTTTGAATTTGTATGAATTTTGTCACTCCTCTCTTGCTGAGGGAGCACTTAACTGATGTATGCGTTCTTCTAGGTGATCACACAATCATGGAATGGTTTGGGCTGGAAGGGACCTCAAAACCCATCCAGTTCCACCCTCTGCCACAGGCAGGGACACCTCCCACTGGATCCAGTTGTTCCAAGCCCCATCCAACCTGGCCTTGAACTCCTCCAGGGACGGAACAACCACCACTGCTCTGGGTAGCCTGGGCCAGGGCCTCCCCAACCTCACAGGAAAGCATTTCTCCCTAAGATCTCATCTCCATCTCCCCTCTTTCAGCAACATGATAACGAAGCTGGTTTTAAGAACAAATATTTCTGCGTCAAAGGAAATTACAAGAGTCTAAAATCCAGATGCCGTTTCAAAAGGTGGCAGAGAAAGTCAATTCCAGCCCATAAAACTGGGAATGTAACAACCAGCTTTATTAAAGCAAAGCTATGACAATGCTGCTGTTCCTCGGCTCCTCACCGCCCACCCAGCAAATCGCAGGAGATAACGTGGGCCAGAGAGGGTGTCTGGCAGCTGAACAGGCTGCCAAGCAAGCAGGAAGGCAGTAAATCACCTTGCGTCGCCTCTCTCCTCTTCCGCAGCCCCTTCAGATGCTGACTGACAGCTGCCAGAATCCACTGCTGCACACAAACACTAATTGCTAAAGCACACGCAGATTAATTGAAACCACAACAGGACATTAGACGTTCCTCAAAAACCAAGATTGGAGACAGACAGCGAAATAGAGGCTTCGGAGCTTCCAGTATTTATAGCTGATGTAACCTAATCAAACACACATTAAGGCAAAATAAATATCCACTTAGTCACACAAGGACTAGAATGCTCTCTGCACACTGAAACACAAAACTACACTGAGTTCCTCTTCACGGTGCCTCCAAAACCACTTCCCTCTTTTCTCTAGGACACAGCTCCTTTTAACAAGCTTTAGCCAAAGAATTATATGAATCAAAAGCACTCGTCACCACCCGGCAATCTAAACTGTTTACTACAGCGCTCCAGTAGCTCGGAACCCAGGCTGCAGTAAACGAGCTTCCAGGCTGCAGTTACTCCGGGTGAGGGCAGCTCACTATCCAGCTCCTCATATCTCTGTCCAGAGACAAGCCCCAGCAACCGTACAGATTCCAGGCACCGCTCGCGGGAAATCCCAGCCGGGGCAGCCAGCTCAACATGGGATTAATGCTGCTCTAAAAACCTGAGCTCATTAGTCTCTTTAGCAAATCATTATTTTGCAGTTATTCTGCGCCAGCCTGCTTTCAGAACACAAAGGCTTTAGGAAAGCCTTACGGTACCATAGAATCGCTTGGTTGGAAAAGACCTTTGAGATCACCAAGTCCAACTGTCCCTGTTCAATACTAAACCAGATCCCTGAGCACCTCGTCTGCCCGTCTTTTAAATCCCTCCAGGGACAGGGCCTCCACCACCTCCCTGGGCAGCCTCTGCTGGTGCCTGACAATCCTCCCAGGAACTTGCTTGCTTTGCTATGCTACTCAAAGCCCAAATCCACATCAGAAATCCCATTTGTCAGCAGGGACACAACTGCTACTGTAAAAAAAAAGACTTTGAAGTCTCATCAGCTGAGCCCGTCACAAACCCAGGTATGAGAGTACCAGGTTGCACTACTCAAACCCAAGGAGAAGTTCTACAGCCATCTGCCAGCCCTTGGGAAGGGTGAACGCAGAAATGAAGTGACGTAACTTAACAATAACTATCCAAATGAAACGTTAATGGGATAAATTGTTTCCCAAGATCTAGGGGAAAACTGTCTGTAAAAAGCATTAGACCTAGTCAAACTGAAAAACCACACATGCCATACCAGAGGGACAGAGGAAAAGCTTCTCCATTTTAAAGGATCTATTCGAGCACCTTAATAAATTACTTTAATATGCAAAACAAATATTTTTCTTGTATTATGTCTCACTGCCTAAGTAATCTTTCCTCTTTACAGCTTAAACTGAGCTGTTACCAAACTCCCTGCTCAGTGGCTGCTTCTCTCACACCACTTACTTCCCGTCTGCATTGTGCTTCTACCTTCTCAGTGAACCCCCAGAGGTATTTTCCGCTCTTTCCCAGACTCCCAGTGCTATTATTCTCTCTCATAATTTGGCTTTTTAGATCATCTTTTCCTCTTTCAACTTTTATTTCTGCTCTCTCATATACACAGTTGAACATCATCTAGAAATCTGTCGCTGGAGAACTAAACCCCTGAGAAGAGAAAGGCGTGAATGAAAGCTGCACAAGACTCCATCTGCTGCTGAAGAACTGAAAGCAGAAACAAGCTCTTCCCAGAGAACTAAAGGCAATGTTTTGCCAGGATGATATTCCTCGGTATTCATCTTTTCATTACAGTATCAAGGTAAGAGGAGATCCAAGATTCTCCTGCCTACAGGAAAGCTGGGGAGGGGCTCTTGATCAGAGAGGGAAGGGATAGGTTGAGGGGGAATCGTTTTCAGCTGAGAGAGGGGAGATTGAAATGAGATCTTAGGGAGAGATGTTCTCCTGGGAGGGTGGGGAGGCCCTGGCCCAGGTTGCCCAGAGCAGTGGTGGCTGCCCCATCGCTGGAGGGGTTCAAGGCTGGGTTGGATGGGGCTTGGAGCCCCTGATGCAGTGGGTGGTGTCCCTGTCCATGGCAGGGGTGGAGCTGGACGGGCTTTAAGCTAGACCCTTTTCAGTACTGGAAGCTGCTCTAAGGTCTCCTTGGAGCCTTCTCTTCTCCAGGCTGAACAACCCCAGCTCTCTCAGCCTGTCCTTGTATGGGAAGTGCTTCAGATTATTGTTTCAGGGATGTATTTTCTTGTATTCAATTAGGAAGATTTGGCTTCATCTCCTTATGAGCACAAGACACAACTGATTTTTAAACTCACAGGAGAAAGAAAAAAAAAAGCTTTCATTTCCTGATGTTTTTTCCCTCAAGAATAAAGTAAAAGAATGGGAGCACCCAGGCTGGTAGAAAAACTATAATCCTTAACCAGCTGCTAAAAATACCCCTGAGGTTTGTTCCGCAGACACCCTCTCCCTTAACAGAAGGGTTTCACAATCCACTATTTGCTAAGCAAACCTCCACGCTCTCACCTACTGTAATGTTTACATGGAGAAGTGAACTACATTGGTTCAGATTAGCGCTGTTTTACAAACATAACCGTACACACGTGGATGCAACAAGTGTGCACAGCATTCCAAACAAACCCCACGTCACAACTCTGAGAGCTGTCCGGCAAACGGACACTTAACCACAACACATACGAGCATTTAAAACTGCCTTTAAGTTAAAAAACATATTGTACCTTAAGTGAATCCTTATGGAACCGAGACTGTGGTCTCCTTCAGAGAGCTCTTTCCCAGCCCTCTTCTCCCAGATCTGAGTCCTGCTGCTGCAATTCCCAGGGGGGTGACCCAGGACACTGCTCTGCACTGCCAGGATCTGAGCTGCTGAGAAGCACCACCCTGCGCAGAACTGCCTGTCTCCAATGCTGTTGCTGTTTCTGAAGGGCTCAAGGAGCCCGTGCCAAGGGCAGCACTCATCACACAGGCTGGAGTAGAATGTCCATGCCTACAGGTTGCTCACCCATACGTATCACCAGCAGCAACAGAATCCTCCTCCTCAGCACTGCAAGAACAGTGTTGCTAAAACCAGCCACGCTTGTTCTACACAAATATGACCTGGTTTTATAACTGTGGTATCCTAAAAGCACAAGTATATCCTTATATTTGTTTTCCTCAAACAGTAATCAGTGTACAAATATCAACCGGAAAATTCCCTCCAGTCCGATAGGTGTCTGGGGTGGTGGTGGTGGTGTCAATTTTTAATCTTCTTCCTGTGATAGTTATTTTTCTAAAGCTGAATCAAATCCTGCAGGTATTTTCCCATGGTCTGTGTCGGCAGCAGAAGGTCCTGGCCCCAAACCCAGCTGCTTACTGCCACTCTCCCACTGCCTGCTGGTCACCTCAGCTCTTCTGCACAGCAAACCTGGTCACCAGGCAGATCTCCACAAGAGACGACAGAAAAACCAAACCCAAAGAAGAGGGAGATCGTTAACTGGATGAGTTCACTTTTTGAAACTACTGTAAACTGGAATAATAAAGAGGTCCTTGCAGGAGCAAGAATCACTGGCTGGAGCAGAAACCCCTTAACCCACTCTGTTTTCTCCCCAAACACACAGAGCACTGTATAGTAACTAAATTATCATTTTAAGAATATTAAGGCTGACTATAAGCTTGATCTCCATTTCTAAGTCTTGCAATTCACATAATAACAGGACTGATATTCTCTGCTGCTCCTCTGTACAGTCTCTGGCTGCACATCTGCACACAGACACAAACACAAAGACAGAGATATCCAATACTCAAAGATTATGTTAAATATGAACACAAGCACTCATGATAAGGCAGGATGCAGAATTACAACCTTTGAAAATCCTTGAGAACAAATATTTACCTTTTGAAACAAGTGCCTGTAAGAAACGTAGAAAAAACAAAAATAAATCAGAGATCAAGACAGCAAAGTTGGAGCTTAGGTTTGATTTCCTGCATCCAAAGAATGAATTCCTACTGTATTTTAACAAAAAGTGAAATTTTAGTTGGGAAAATGAAAGTCCTAAACAGGGACAGCTGCAAAGCAGGGCAAGAATTTTATGGTAAACTCTAAAACCTTCCCCATTTCTCTCTGGTAGTTTCAGTGAAGAAACAAAAAGGGTAAAAATATTTGTTTTGAAAGCTGAGATCTCTGTAAGGACGAGCCTGGTGTAACCTTGGCAGAGGAACAAACGAAACAGTGAGAAGGGCACTCCAGAGGGGCAGCGCCTCTGCTGCCAGAGGGAAAGCGGATTAAGGGAGTCAGGGCTGTGTCCACAAGGAGGAGGAAGAGGAGGAGGAGGGTGGCTTTGGAGCCTGGGGAAAATGGAATGCAGGGTGGGGAAAGGAAACAGAGACTGAGCTTTGAGCTAAGGCTGGTTTAGGGTGGGACCATTTTAAAGCCAGGGTGTAGCTACGGAGTAAGTGTCCGGGTTTAAAGCAGCGATTGTAGTTTCCAAACTTGAAAATAACCTGGCCTGACCCTTTAAAGGCAGAAACTCTTTAGAGGTATTCCTACAAAGACTGCACTTTAACACTTTTGTTAGCCTGTAGCTGTGGCGATAGGGAGAACTGGCATTATTCCCTGCAATGCTTCTGCAAAACCCAGTACAAGGACACAGCACCTGGAGAGTTCTTTCTGGGGGTTCTTTCCGCTTGGTTTTGCTGCAAGGAGCAGCCACCTCCATACAGTGAGCAGCACACTCGGTGCACACAGAGAGCACTGCAGAGGGTCAGGAAAGCTGGGCAGCTCTGTAGGACAGAGGAATGCAGAAGGGCTAAGCTGATTTCGGCACTAAGAAGGAATTCCGGGGGTGGCACTGGAGCAAAACTCTGTAACCAGGGCTAGCTGCAAAAGAAAGCCTGGAATCGCCGACTGCCACTGTGTAAGGCCTCAAAATATCTCCCAATAAAAACATCCCCAAACCCCCTCAATTGAGGCAAAGACAATTTTAATGCACTGCACCACAACTACAGCTTCATGAAAAGCAGGTGGAAAAAACAGAGTAATTAATTTTCCAAGCAGCAGGCAATTTGTAATTTACTGTTATCCACCCTCAAACACACTCCAACACCTTCCTGATACACTGAGTGTTTTGATCCAAACCACCTACCCTCCTTAAAATGTGATCTTCCCAAAATGGGGTATCAAAGAATGACCCAAATCATGAACAATTTGAGCCCATGCTGCCTTAGGACATCAGGTATCAACCTGACAACAGAAGTTTTTTCCAGTCTAGTTTTCGTTCATGACTGTAGCCAATACTTAAATGCCTGCCTCGAGCTTTTAAACTGCCACCAGATCCCATAGCACGGCAGATGGATTGGAGACTCCATCTCTTCCAAGCAAAAGCCGTTTAAGGAAGAGTAAGTGACTATATTTTGTCCCAGGGATTTTGTCGGCTGCCACGCTACCCAAACCATTCCATGATTCTATGATTCTACAATACAGCGATGCCCTGTCCGTCCCTCCCTCCCATGCAGGTCACTGCTCCAGGCTTACCAAGTCCCTAAGCTCTTCTTACACAACACAGCAACTTCACTACACGGGACTGAAGGAAAGGAAGTTCCCAAATTGTAGCATCTTTAAAAATGACTGCTCTGTTTTGAAAGTCACTGGCTTCATTTCACAGTCAATTGGCACACAAATTCACTCGCAGCTTTAGGGTGCAACACTCAGAAGACGTGTGGGAGTATTACCTCAGAAATAAATTCCTGAATCCTAACGACTGTGCTTGAAATCATGCGTTAATAAATCTATCAGTAAATTCTTCAAAAGATACTGTCCAAGTGACAGTTTTCCCTTAGGTGGAGAGACAAAGCCAGTAATGTTTTGCAAGCTTAACAGCTCCCCCAGTGCAGGAAAACTCTCCTCTTTGTCGAGAACCTTTTAACGTCCGATCCTGTAAAAACTTCATCCCGCAATGTTAATGGAACAGCAAACTAAGGAAAATGAAGAAGCCTTGTGAATTTTGTAAGACTCTTTGATATTAAGGCTAACAATTTCTTTAGAAAACCTACAAAATTCAGGAAAACAGATTAAAATAAAAGGCAGACCTGTTATTTTGGCAAGCCTGTGAAGGAAATTCTGCTTGGTGCAGCTATGAACAAAGTTATTATTTATAAAGGTCCATCCTTCAGTTTACTTTGGAGAATCGCTGTTCCAAGTAAATGCGCTTGGTGAGGAAAACAGATATGAATGCTTCGTCCAAGGGATGACAGACTGACATCCTGAACAATCCAAACAGGATGGGGAAGAACAAACCTGAAGTGTTTTATGCTAAATAGAGAATCCACATTAATGAATTGAAACTAGCATGAATGGATGGTCCTCATCAAGCTGCATGCTTGACTGACACCACCCCGAAGACACTGAGCTTAATCACATTCTCAATCTTCCATCCTGACTTAGTTTGGATTCTTTGGCAAATCCTATTTGACCTTTCTTTGCTGGATGACGAATACGCTCCTTGTGGCGGACATTAAGAGTTCCTGCTCCAGTTGCTGCTTCCACAATGTTAGATTACCATTAACAAGATTACTCCAGATGCTTCTCTTTATTTTAATCCATAGTGTGATCACATTCAAAGACTCTCAGCAGCACCCTCCCACCATCTGGAAAATAATCAACTGGTTTCAAAGGAATCCTTAGCCTTTCAATTAAAAATCTGCCTTTTTGATGCCTCGTTGATTCACATTTAGGCACAATCTGCTTACATGTTTGGGACACTTCAGGACACCTTGCTTGTGTTGGTAAGAACATGTGGCTGCCCCATCCCTGGAGGGGTTCAAGGCCAGGCGGGATGGGGCTTGGAGCCCCTAATCCAGTGGGAGGTGTCCCTGCCATGGCAGAGGGTGGAACTGGATGGGCTTTGAGTTCTCTTCCATCCCAAACCATTCCATGATACTATGATTCCATATGAATGAGCTGTTAGACACTCTAAAATCAAAGTTTCAGTGACTTAAACTGCTCCTACACAGCATGACATAAAAGTAAGCAATACTCTTTATTCACGAACAGGAGAGTGGTATTAATCTGTGAAGTATGCTGCCCCTAATCGTTGAATTAAAAAGGTGATTTACTTGGGTTTACAGGGTTGCCTGCAAGATCCACCTTCCAAAATGTTGCTGAAAAGTAATGCGGATTCAAACCAAGCCAAAGTGAACAGTTTGTACTGTTCCAGGAGTAAGACACTAACACAGAACCTCTAAGATGTGCTCCCGTAAATCCACTTTTGCATGGCCAGGTCTGTGCCAGACCTCCAGTCGTGAGGCATTTGCAAAACGGTACCAAACGACCCCACAGTGAGGGCTTTCAGACTGAACAAGTATCATCCTCGAATAACTTAATAGATCAAAAAACTGAGTGAGCCTCAGAGAACAAAAGACTGTAGGTAACCTTTTTCCCTCTTAGCTGCTTAGGAAAGAACATTCAATATTGATTTCTTCAGCAAATGAGTGCCTTTTGTCTAAGTTATTAACAAAAGGGATAGGGACACTTGTAGATAAATGAGTAAAAAAAAGAGCCTTGGACTACGAAGTTTGTTTTAAAGACTGAAGCCTGATGCTATTAAATCAAAGACACCTTCAAGATGAAATTTAAACACATCCCAAATACTCGTTGCACAGTGCACTCATTATCCGTTTTCACACAAGAGAACCCATTTATCTTCACGCACAGCAGTTAAGTTTGCAACCCCTGCAGCCTACTTCTGAATTCCAGCAGGAAAGCTAAAACTAGGGGTAATACCCACAAACCTATGCAGAACCCTGCCACTTGGGAGACACAGCGGTTCACAAGAGGGTTGCTTCCACCTGCTGGAGATGGGAAATAATGTGAGATCACGAGACCCCACTGCTCGGGGGATCCAGGACAGCAATGGTCTGAGGCAGTGGGGATGCTCTCACACTGAAGGTGAAGCGACCAACTCGTATTTCACTCACACTGCCCATCTACACGAGAAGCAAGCATGAACTGCAACAGAGCACACACTGATCTCAAATTCTCCCAGTTTGTAGGCAAAAAATCCCCAAAAGACAAGAAAATTTGACCTAGAATGCAGGCAGGGCTCCTGCTGTATGCTTCCCCACCACAAGCTCAGCCCCACAGTGCAGAGATGTCCCTTTCCACAAGGCAGAAAGCTGAATTTCACCTCTGCTCACCTCTCCAGATGGCCAGCACAGGGAGACCAGGAGCAGCTCGGCCTCCAAACGTCCCCTCACTCAGCACGGTCACTTTTCCTGGGCACACGCTGTTCTCGGAGCGGCCAGACTGCCTGGCTGCTGCCAACACACACAGTCCCTGAGCCTCTTCGGCTCTGGCACTCCTCTCCTTTTGGACAGTGAGAAACATCACTATTCAGTTTTTCCTTTTGCTCTACCAGCACCAGTGGAATATTGAACCTTCTCCCTCAGGCACCACCATTCAGCTTCTCTTTTCCCATCACTGGAAACACCTCTTTAATTGGAAACCGCATTTAGGACAAGATTTGGCACAAATAATTGGATTGTGCCTGCTGATGCGCTCAGCGCCGCGCTGAGTCAACACCAGAAGCCATCTTCCTCTCATCTGGAAAAGCAAAAGGCCACTTCTATTTAATTCCTTAACAATTAAGTAACCCAGACAGCATTCAGCTTCCAGTCTTTTATTCTTAGTACTGTTCACAGTGATATAAAGATATTCAATTCAGTTTGCTGAGGCAATTCGAGTCACCATTCTGCTTCGGTAGCCACCCCGACACGTGGCTGGCTTTGTGTACCTGCCTGAACCCCCAGGCAGGATCCACATCTGAGCTGTGTTCAAGGGATGCCGTGAAAGCAAGAAAAATCTGTGTGAATAGCACACCAGGCGATCCCTGCTGAGACTTCATTCAAAACAGTCCTAAAATACACGCATTATAAAACCAGGATTGTCATAAATCACTGTTATCTCACATTTCTCTTCTAACTGACGTTGTTTAGATTTTATCAGCAGCCAATTAGAATAATTACATGCAAGCTCGCGCAGCAGATAACTGTAAAACATAATACATCTAAAGACATCTGTAGAGAGTTAGCTGTTCAAAGAAAAACACATTGAAACTACAGTATGTAAGCAACTTACACAGCCTTTTTCAGCCCATAAAGGCTCCTTAGACTTTCAGTACTATTTATATTGCTTTTTTCAGCTGAATTTGGCAACAGGAGGGTATATAATCTCACACGCCCTTCTGCTGGCTGACTGGGATGCTGGTATGCAGCGAAACACAGGCTAACCCGCAGCACAGACCCAGCTCTTCAAGTCAGCTTGAGGGAGTTTAATACCATGCTCCCTTAAAGCCCTTGGGAAAAAAATAAGCCCCACATCAGTAGCATTCATGGATCTATTAATTGTCAGTGGATAATGAATCAAACAGGATTGTTATCTTGATACAGAAAAAGAACTGCTGAAGACCAAGAAGTCAAGGAAATGGTTTTTTTTTCCCCCCAGCTCTAAACTTTAAAAGCAGCCGCTCAGCCCAGACTACACATAGTCACGCATCAAAATACATTTTAAGCCTTAGCAGCATCTCAAATCCTCACATTATTCTTACGCATTACCAAATGCTTATCGGGCTATACCAGCAACAAGCTCCTACACATGAGAAAGTGACACCTGAATATGGGAAAATACTGACTTCAGTACCGTTAGGAGCAAATGATGCCTGTGTGGGGTGTAATTACATCATCAATACACCCTGCAAGGAAAATTCTTCAGCCTTGATATCACTTTGCCCACTCGATAAATAAACACCAGCATTTCTCTCATCAATTCCAACAATTGGAAGGGTGTTTTGGGGGTGGTTTAGGCCACTATGTCCACAGCCAAAGCCAAACTACCAACTTGTTCCGCAGGAGAACCAGCCTGCATCACTGCACACCAAGAACCAGTGTCTGGGCCGCTGGAAACACAAGTTTCTGCATTTTCCAGTTTCTGGCAAGCTAATGTATTTCACAGACCGATAAGATCTTATCACAAACAGACCAAATTAACATTTTTCATTTCAACCACAGAAATCAGAATTACTCACTTGGGCCTCTGCTGTACGGCCACCCTGAGGCGGGTAAAAAAGACGGCATTGGAGAACTTGCCCTGCTGTCATCCTCCACTTGCTGCGTGATATGTCGCACAGTCTCTTTGTTTTTGCGGTTCTTCCTGCGCCCGGTGGGTTGCCAGCCATCCCCTACTCCTTGTTCCGCAAACGCGTTCTGTATTGCACTATCCTTGGCAGAATGCAGTTCACTCCCTCCGTAATGGGACGGTGAAACCTGTTCCTCTTTGATACGTAAAGACCCATAGCCCATGTCACCAGACCAAAGAGACTGGGACGAAACGTCTTCGTGGCCGTCTGTTTTTGGTTCTTGATCCTCTTTTCCGTAAGTGCTCCCTCCTTCGTGGCAGCTGGCAATAGCGGAATCTCCAGAAGAGTTTGCTGGACTGGTTCGCCGGGCTAACCAGGGAGATATGCTCCTGCCAGCCACCACTGCGGAGATCAAAGCATCCGTACTGCTGCTGGAAGGGGCTCCGAGTTCATAATCGACAAGGTCATCCGAGGCATCGGACTTTATGCTTATGTCGAGAGCCGCTTTTATGAAGTTGTGGCAGGCCTGTACAATGTCCGTCATCTGCAGGTAGCTGGCAGCCGACATCACCTCGATGACGTTCCTGCTGGTCAGCGCTAGGTGCGCCGAATACATGAAGTCAATGATTGCCTTGAAGCCCTGTGCGGTGACAATGTCTAAATGGGTGACAGTAGCCTGGTCTGAGGTTTTCTGGACCTGGCAGTACAGTGTTTTGAAGTAGCGGCTACTCCCGAGCAGAACGTTTTTGTGAGCCTTAAATATCTTCCCCTCCACGATGATGCAAACGTCACAGAGGATGCCGTGCTGCCTCTGCTCGTTGAGCTCCCGCAGCAGATGACGGTAGTGGGAAGCAATCTCCATATCTTCCTTTCGGTTATTCATTTGGAAATCTTTGTGCTTCCTCTTCCACAAGTCCTGGATAGGGAAGGAAACGACAGCGTTACAATATCTAACGCAACATTACGGTTGTGTTTTTCAAAGACTGAGACAAACCAAGTTGCACCAAATTAACGGGTTCACCTTGAAAGAATGTCACAAAACACAACCAACTGCCACACAGTTGTTACACAATGCAGTGAATTTTTACCAGACCTCAAATAATTTAAGTTAAAAGGGACTAGATTTGAACCTCACTCCTCCAGTGCTTCATAACAAAATTGCTACAGGCTCGTAAGAAAACCTGCCTTACGGGAGGTGGGTGAAGCTGCTCTGTTTTCACTGCTCAAGTTCAGAGAAGTTTGGGTTTAAAAGCAGTGCTGCACTTAAAACCATCCGATAGACACTAACTATTGAAGAGTAACAGGACTTCCTCAAGGGAACAGGCAGTGTGTGCAGCACACAATTGCTGAAATCCTCAATCAGCCAAAGTCAATTGAAACCAGCTCCTTCCCTCACTATATTGCCGTGGAGGGGCTATAAATACTGCTTCCAAGCTGGAAAAGCAGCAGCAAATCCCAGACCACAGATCACAAAAGTTTAAGTCTCCACCCAAACTGTACTGGCAATACATCAGAACCATAAAATTAACGTTATTTGAAGCTTAACTATGTAAAAGGACAAGACTTCTAACTTGGCAATAAAGCATGTTATTTCCTTGGCTTTATATCTCCACATTTATCCTGCAACCTTCCTAAGATACCATACAGAGAAAGTCTAAGATCACCTAAACTTTCGGGTTTAGAAAGGAAGCTTATGATCAAAATAACAAAGCATCCATCAAGCTGGGAAGAATTCACAGGATTTTTGATCACTCTTCATAAAATCTGACTGTGTTTTCCATGCAAAGGCTATTCAGTGCCACCAGTGTGCCAGACCCATAGCTCATACGTTATCACAGAATCACTAGGTTGGAAAAGATCCCCAGGATCATCAAGTCCAACCATTCCTATCAATGACTAAACCACACCCCTCAGCACCTCATCTCTTAAATACCTCTAAGGGAAGGTGACTCAACCACCTCCCTGGGAAGCCTGTTCTCGTGCCCAATGACCCTTTCCATGAATTTTTTTTTCTGATGTCCAGCCTGAACCTCCCCTGGTGCAGCTTGAGGCCATTCCCTCTCATCCTGTCCCCCGTCACTTGGGAAAAGGGGTCAGCTACCTCCTTTCTACAACCTCCTTTCAGGTAGCTGTAGAGAGCAATAAGGTCTCCCCTCAGCCTCCTCTTTTCCAGGTTAAACAACCCCAGTTCCCTCAGCAGCTCCTCGTAAGACTTGTTCTCCAGTCCCTTTCATGCAAGATTAGTTGCATGAGCTTCTCCAGTTCTGCAGGAACAGCTCTGTCTCTTCAGCAGTGTCAGAGATGCTAATATGCAAGACCAGCTGGTCCCCAATCCTTGAGAAGCATTTGCTTCCCTCAAGAGAGGAAGGTCCATCTTCCTGCAGCACAGTCTGAGCTGGTATTCAGCTATTACAAATCCGTACGGCTGTGCGACAGAATTAAGCACGGGACATTCAAAGGAGCTCATCTGTTTTCATTTGAACTGGAAGAGGTCAATAGCAGTAAAGCTCTACAGTACCTGAACACACTGCCTACTCACCATTGACATCTGCCTGGAGTCCTCAAATCAAATTCACACACAGAAGCCATCTCCATCTCAAATAAATTATGTCAGTAATAATCAAACCAAGAACCAGAGTCAGAGACTAAAAGGGAAAAGAGTCCATTTTGCAGGTGTTTGGCCTGAAAGGGCTATGAGGGAACCAGCCAGCAGAGCAGCTAAGTCAGGCTCTGAAAGCGGCTGCTACCGCTTCCCAGGATCATCATGTAGGAAGGAACCACCTCATAAGGCAGACTGACAGCTCAGTTTTTTCTTTATTCCAGAAACCACCACTGCATCTACTTTTAGGAGTTGAAGAGTCAGCTTAGTCCCCTCAGGAAATAAAAATTGCCACAAAGGATAAAGTGAGTTGTCCATCACCAATCCTGTCCTCAACAGCTGCCATAGCCACACAGTTCAGAGGAAGACGCTACAAAACCTCACAGCAAACCATTACAAAGTGATTAGAAGGTTACAGATACGTCATTTCCCTTTGCTGTTCCTTCACAGGCATTAAAATCCATATTCCAAGACATCACCTCCCTGGAATGGAGGGGGCAAGAATCTCCTGCAACGCTGATGTTCTCTTCCTCAGTTTAATACACACCAGTATCAGGAGTATTTATCAATGTTTCTACCTGCTTTTGTGAATTTATGCAACAGCAGGTTTTCTTCTGGGATGTTTTTCAGCTGGAAATCACATCATTTCCTTGAGATTGTATTTCTTTATTAATCCCTACTCTTCTTCAGCCTAGTTCAGCAGGCAGGCCTTCCCCTCACTGCTGGTAAGGCTCTGATTTAGATACACTGTCTTTTGCTTAAAATGCCTAGAGCAGAAACCAGATTAAAATTTGTCTCTTGCTACCTTTAGACTATTTTGAGGTTCAGTCATTGACTAACCAGGTGCTCCTCATGGATGAAGCTCTTCTAAGCCTCTTTAGGAAGTAAAGTCAGAGAAAAAGCTATCAAGGGATTTTTACCGAACACACAGACACAATAAAACCATGTGAGGTTCCTCACTGGCCTCCCTCCCTCCCACCCACCAGGCTCTTGACAGAAGACACCCTCCAGGCAAGCCGCAGATGAACAGCAGCGTGTCATCGCGGTGAGATCACGCAGCCTTCCTATCTCACTTGCCCACAATCCCAAGGACACTGGGGACAAGAGCAGGAGAGTATGTGCCTTTGGGACAAGAAAGCAAACCCAGGCACTCTAAAATATAAGGAATATAAGAAAACAAGTAAAAACCATGAGCATACACATTCCTCTGTTCAAAATAGACTCGCCCATGTTGTAGAGGACTTGGAGGAGGTTGAGGAGATGAGAGGGGAAGCCACCCACCAAGGAGCAGCGACCTTATGCTGAGAGGTGGACACACCACAGCACTTTCAAATACAGGCACCCATGTGGGTACTCCCACGTTCATCCCAATCAATAAAACCTAACGCCTTCCAAACCACCAACTGCTATTGCAGACATCTTGATCTTCCCCTGTCTAAAGGTCTGCTGCCTCATACACTTTGCTCTGCACTCAACACTTGTCACAGCGCTCTACCTTTTAAACGAGAGGTCTTTGGGGGAGAAAATTAAATATGCCTCAAATTCAGAGGAATTAATTAGTTTTCTGTCTACCCGTGTCAAACCAGAGCATCCGTTTAATGTCAAGGATCACTGGGGAATTAATCCGAGTTAAATTTAAGGCAATTTGCTAGTAGTTTAAAATTCAGGAAGCTTCAAAACCCTGTGCTCTTGTTTTCCAATTTTACATGCTGGTTTGTGGCTTCTTGTGGGTTTTTTTCCCCCCTTTTCCTGCTAACGATATTTATCTCTGCTTAAAAGATGTTGTGGAAAGACTTCTTCAGAACAGTTGCCCCCTTTAAACTTCTAGTGGAAGCATGGTAAAAACAGAATAAACCATGGGGATTTTTCAGAAGCAGATCTCAAAGATCAGCGACACATTTTTTTCATCTCAGTTTTCTTTAATCCACTGAAGGATTTCAAAGTTGAGCACCTACTGAAATCCTTCAGGCCCAGGCCTGCGATGACAGCACATGGTCACCACGCAGCTTTCCCAGAAGCCAATGAACTGTGAAAGCTCATCTGTGGGGTTTCCACAAAATAAATCGTAGCAGATCAGGCTCTCTCCACGAGCCAACTCACAGATAGAACAGTAATTCATGTCTGCTACTTCTCCACAAATAACTAAAAAACTTGTCCCTAAATAAACAACGCTTGCGTGTAACAGCAAAAAGAACAAAGCGCGAGCAGATTTAATAACCGCTTTCATGCCAACTTCTGTCAAGAAACAGGCCAGCTTTTTATTTGCCATGTTGTCAAAAACTTAGCCTGAAAAGTATGCATTAATAATTTATATAATCTTTAACCCTCACTAGAACGAGCTTGGTTCTACAAACACAGCATTTATGAAACCTGGGCATTCTGCACTGTCAGTACAGATATTTGAACGTGAAAACATCACCATGTGACACAGTAAGAGTGTAAATAAACACAATCTTCACCTAATATTGGGTTCTGAAGAGAGTAACTAGAGACACTTACAAAGTCAACCTCCCAGCATACGTCCCCATAATATTAATCATTCTCCTGACCAAAATCTTAACAATGGTGAAATTAAGGGGTACAAATCCTAAAACTTGCCGCACAACGTGAATTTTGGCACAAAGCCACAGTCAAGAAGCAGAGCACAGAGATGAAAGCCCCTACAGTGCAGTCCCCTGGGAAAGAGAAGGGACAAAAATAAACCTTACTTCCCTCAGCAGGAAAACAGGGAAAAAAAAAACCCCGAATGAGAGGGCTTTGGGGTTTATGGTGTTGGTAGGAGTTTTGTTTGTTTACCTTTTGCTCCTTCAGAATAAGAAAACCAAAAGTATAAGCTACCTGACATGTAGTCTGTTACTATTTTCTGAACCCACTTCTACACTTAACGCTAAGGACATGAGTTCCAGAGTCCCAAACAGTGTTGTGTCCATCACCAGCCACTCCACATTTCCCAGAGAAAACAGGCCAATTGGAATTTAACCAAAAATGTGCTGTTTCCTCCCGCTCCCCTTTGGAGAGTGGCACAAACAGATTAAGGAAGAATTCCAATTTGTTCCGATGGTTTATTACACAAAACCCCGACAAACACACCCCACTTCTCTGTTTCCCCTGTGTCCTGCCCGCGTGTTCACTCCCAAGACATTCCAGCATGTTTTAAATTCCTCCGCCAAGGAGCTCTGTAAGGTGAGAACTGGCTTGAAACGCCTCCCTGCACAACAAGGCGGTGTGTATACAAGCCTCACTTTTATCCAATTAAAGGCAACAGAAACGCACAGGATTCCTCCTACCCGTGTGCCCTGTGCTGAAAAGAACAGAGAACAAAACCCCCAGCGTAACCTTAGCAACTGGAGAGGAAGGTACCTACACTTCTCCTAAAGGAGAGGAAAAGCAGAACTCAGAAGAGGATAACTCCCTGCAGAGTTACCGCTCCCTGCTCACAGGCTTCACAAGCACAAATCTCCAGAAGCCAAGTGTTTTCTCATAAATGTGTTTGAAGCAGAGCGCAATTCTAGAAGAGATTTTAGGGCATCGATACTCAAAACCCCCAAATTATATTTGCACAGAATCACAGAACGGTTTGAGTCGGAAGGGACCTTAAAGATCACCCAGTTCCAATCTCTCTGCCCCCCTGCACGTTCAGCTTTGCTCAAAGCAGATGCAAATATGAACAGCTGCCAAAAGAAACTCCTCCTCTACCCTGTTCTGATTCGCAAAGCCAATGATTCCTGTTTAAGTTGGTCGTTCCAACCACAACTCTGGATCCAGAGATAAACAGGCAGGCGTTTGTAAACAGACCAGCCCAGACCCTTGGGCCAAAGAAGTTACTCTCAACTCCTGGTTTCATGAAAACAAGTGTGCCACTTTTCCCTCATGATTGGTGATGCAAAAGCTTAATTACAGCCCAACGGTGCCTGTTCATCCCTACCAGTTAGGAGTCACAGGAAGAAAATACAAGTTTAAGAACTTTGAAGAACTTTGACAAATACAATACAATTACAGAAAAGGCAAGAATCTGTGAGGCAAACAATTTTCAGTGATCTTGAAGAAACATACTAGCTTTTATTATCAGATTTGAGAAGCTCACGCCATTCTCAATGACTGCAGGGCAAAAAAACCCCAAGCCCCTACCAATACTTAACATCTGCCCGATGAAGATCCACTAAACTTTCTCCAATTCCAAGCCACTGCCACCCTGTCACTGACAGCATTTAAACTGCATCTCTCTTTAGCGTCTCTGTACTACCTACAATCCCAAAAGCCCATGAGTAAAGTTCAAACAGCAGCAGGAGGGCAAGTGCTACACCTCCAGCAGCTTAACATGCCAGCAAAGGAATCACTCACTCAAACTGCCAGCACTCAGTGTAAGCAAAGAGATGTCAGCTCCCTGTCAAGCCAGGTTCGATTTAGACAGGACACAGAATACATTTAAGATCATATAATCAGTCTCCAATTGCTTCTGCCATGAAAATACAGATCTGAACGCAATTAGGAATTAAAAGGTGGCCAATTTCAGCAAAAAGAATAAGGACATGCAAACCACCACATGCTTGTAGCCATTCATAGCAGCAAAGCTTTGTTTTTGCAATCCAAATGCAAATCACAAGCAAAATCTAACTCCGTAACATTAAAGAATGGGGAGTTTTCACTAAACATTTTGCACTCTGCTCCATATCTTCAAACCAGAGACTTGGGTTTGGCTTCTAATCTGTCAAACCATCAACCTGGTATTATGGGGTGAGTGGTGGCATGCAGACACTGGACACTATGGAAGTGTAACCAGAAGACAGGATTTCTAAAGGAATCTTAGAAAAATCTATTTATCCACCTTCATAAATTCTGACAGCACTTGAGGAATTCCAAGAGAAAATCAGGCCTGAAAATGAAAGCCACGGGAAAACCGTTGGCCTCCGCATGTTGGAAGGAGGGCAGTTAGAAATCGGAACTAGAAATTTAGAAACTGTGAAGTTAAAAATAGGAGGGAAGAAGAAACACTAGAGATGCAAGATTCATAGCAGTTCTGTTAGCGAAAGCGTGCAAACTTGGATATTGATCAACAAAATAAATCCCAAGACCATCACTTCTTACCAGTAACAAACTGGGTTCCAGGTCTGGTGTTTCTCCTGCAGCAGCTGAGGACATCAACAGCCCCAGGGCAGCACAGGTAGTGCCCGCTCTGCAACCCGACAGCACTGCTGTGACTCTTGCAGGAGACAGACAAGAGCTACGGCAAAACCCAAAGCAGAAGAAGCTGTTAGGTTACACTACGGAATCACCGACCAGCGAAAAAATTAAGTCTCTTCCCTCCAAACTTGGAACATCCCAAACTCATCAACATCCCTGTTTATGATCTAATGAACACCTAAAACATTAACTCAAAGCTACAACACACGTCAGGTAATTCAAGCCTGGTTAGCTTTCCACACTAACTAAACCAAGAGTTACTTCTTAAAGCATGGGAAGAAAAAGTCTAATTTTAGACACTAAAACTTCAAACAGGTTCTTGAAACAACAGCGTTTCCTGTTCGGGAGCTTTTCAAAACAGTCTCATTCTAATGACTTTTTAAAGAGACATTTGTGGCCTGCAGGGCGCTAATTCACCTGATTTGACCTATAAAGCACCGAGGTTGAAAAGCAAACAGTGCAACCCCTGAAAAAAGAAACCTCAGGTTTGCAATGGAATATTGAAGACAGTTTCCTCTTCTGTGTAAAATACAGATATCTGGGAATAGCAAGGCAACTTTATAAACAAAATTCTCAGATAAAACATCAATGTTAATGATCATAAGGTGTAAGTAATAGGAATATTCACCTACACAAAGGACTTCTGGTTGTAAGGATGCATCCGCTACAACTGTCATCTCATTTTCTTACACAAAACAGACTTCATAAAATCACAGAAGTGGTTGGAAAAGACCTTGGAGATCAAGTCCAGCCATACCTGTCCACTACTAAACCATCCCTGAGTATCTCATCTGCCTGTCTTTTAAACCTCCCAGGGATGGGGACTCAACCACTTCCCTGGGCAGCCTCTGCTAGTGCCCAAGAACTCTTTCCATGAAGGAAATTTTCCCGATATCCAATTTGAACCTGCCCTGACATAACTTGAGGCCGTTTCCTATCATCCTATCCCTTGTCACTTGGGAAGTTCTCTTCTCCAGGCTGAACAACCCCAACTCTCTCAGCCTGTCCTCACAGCAGATGCGCTCCAGCCTTCGGACCATCTTCACAGCCTCCTCTGGGCCCATTCCAACAGTTTCACATCCTTCTTGCATTGGGGATTCCAGAACCAGACACAGGACTCCAGGTGAGGTCTCACAGGAACGGAGCACAGGGGGAGAATTGCCTCCCTTGCCCTGCTGGCCACATGGCTCTGAACACAGGCCAGGATAGAGCTGGCCTCCTGGGCTGCGAGTGCCCATTGCTGGCTCATGTCGAGCTTCTCACCAAATGAAGCCACAAGGAAAATCCAAGCATTCTTACAGCAACAAGTGGAACTGTGAAGATCTTAAAAACAAGTACAACCCAGTTGAAGCAAATACCACCGACTCTATTCTCAACTTCTGTTTCAGACTGCCAAGTCTTGCCTCTCTCTGATTCCGAGTGCTTCTCCATAGTGATTGTTTTGGCTGGCTCTTTCTAGTCCTGTTTCTTAGACAGTTAAAAAAAATTAAACTGGGGAGTGAGGGAGCCAGACCAACACAGACACATGGGAACCAATTCTGTTAGCAACGTGTAAGAGTCATACATTTTTCCACTTAGACTTGGGGCTGTTGAGACTCTTATTTCCACCTTTGCCACAGGATCACAAAGTGGACAAGAACAGCCCAGTAAGAACAGAGAATCACAGAATTGTTAGGCTGGAAAAGACCTCCACAAACTGAGACCTTTACTATTTTGCGCTGGTCTGCATTTTTTCTTCTCACTTTGAGCTCTCCACCCATTCTCCTCTTCTAAAGGAACAGAAGAGAACTCTGACCTCATCCAGCGGGAGGTGTCCCTGCCCATGGCAGCGTGTTGGAACTGGGTGGGCTTTAATGTCCCTTCCAACCCAAACCATTCTGCGATGAATGGAGGCCCCTCTACCACAGAGCAGAAGCAGGAGAATCAGCCAACTTTTGGAGTTGGGCCAGGTTTCTAAATGAGTTTCTGGTATCAACGTAAATAAAATTTCACAAAGTCCTCACGACAACGTGACCTCCAGCTCCTCTTTCTCCTTCCCTGACCACGCCACAACAACACCCTGAAATGCTGAGAACTTACCAATCTTTGAAAATCTTTTCTGTCAGTAAAAACAAACGTCGCGATGTTTCACAGCTGGATAGGGCATGTTTTAATGAAGGGAGGAGAACAGTCTCTGTCAGCAAAGTCCAAAAGGTTCATCACATGTCCTGTATTTGGAAATGGAAAGAACAGGAGGGAAAAATTAAAATTTCAACTTTAATTTCACATGAAAAGATTCAGCGTCACATAATTACAAGCAAGAGTTAAAACAACTGCACATCTACAGCACTGTTTGACATTTCAAATAAGAAATATTCCGCTATATTTCTGTAATTAACTATACAGGAAACAATGACTTAGCCCTTAAGTTAAAGAAAGAGTGTAACATACAGATTCTATGATTATTAACAATTTCTGACTACAGTTCCAGAAGAGAAGTGCTTTGAAGAAGCCACTATTAAAAAAAAGAAAGTGCTTTTTATGAGGATTTAACAATATTGTTTGTTCTAGTTAACATTAGAAAGTTTCAGCTAACATTTCCTGACACCTGCCGTCCACACACTTCAAAAGGGGTTCGGATTCACCTCAGTTACCGTGGTTCTCCTCCAAACCAATGTATTTGCCTAAGGTTACAGAAAAATCTGTGCCCACATCATGCAGAAGTAAGATATCGCAGTTCCTCCCAACTCAACGGAATCGCAGCCTTTGGAAGCCAACATTACCCTCAAGTTAGCAAGCAGTGTGCACAGAAGCACTAAATAAAGGGGTCTGTTCCTCTGACTTAAAAAGAAACCGCACAAAAAGACAGAAGAATAGATAAAATACCTACCAGAACATTAATGTTCTATTTCCCGTGCCTGTAAAAGCTACGGAGTCTAACATGAAATGTTCCAGCTGGCAACACTGCAAATCCAACAGGATGCACCTTTCCAGCAGGGCACTAGGTTCCAGTCCAAAATGCTCACTTGCAGTGTTATTTCCACTGCACTCTGCATTTCCATCACATTTCCGTTATTCTCTTCCCCATAACCTTCAGCTCCATCTCTGTGCCTGCCTCTCCATCCTCTCTCACAATCCTGGCACAGAAACACTGGCTCGTATCATCCCCCTGTATTTCACCTCCATTCCATCTCAGCTGGTTGCACTGAGAGAAGAAACCAAACACCACCCATGCCATGAACCTTGCAGAACACAGAACAGAACCTCAACAGCACAAATCTTGCAGGGTACCAGCTTGAGAAGCCTGGTGATACCAAAAGATGTATGAATTTAGCTACATCTGCTATGCTAGCAGTGGAGATTAACAGCCTGAAACAATCCACATGCCCATGGCTAGTACGACACATACCTGTCCGAGTGCACCAACTCCTACAAGAGCTTAAGCTTCCACTTAAAAAAGAGTCACAAAAGTGATCTACACAAAAAGACTGTCCTCCTGTGCATCTATTAGGCAAAGGAACAACAGAAAAAGCACCTTAAAAAAAGAGGATTCAAGAACTGGAAGCAAATCACGTTGGGAATTGCCCTGAAGAATGGTTCCCCTCAAACTTTCTCGTTGTTTTTTTGCCTTTTAACAAGGGGATCTTCGCTAAAGTTCCCAAACTTGGTGCGTAAAAAGGGAGGGAGGCAACAGGAGGAAGAACCACGAGGTGGTTTTTAAAGAGAAGTATAGTGGTGGGAAGAACCGAGGAAAAGAGCACCTAACAGACAGAAAAGACATGTAAAGAACTGGGGGTAAACCAAGAGTGAAAACATCAACCAGTCCAAAATCAAAGATAACATTCAAGGTGCTCTGCGAACAATCTAATTTTGTTTGTGTAATTCATGTCACAAGCACTTGGGTAAGTGCCCCTTTTCACTTCTTAGCATAAATTGCCTAAACCAAATTTGATCAACTATTATAGAAAAGAGGTGGACTGAAGCCAAGAAGGATACAGTGGTAATAAGGAGGAAGTCAATCAGCTGGTTTTATATATAGCCACCGCCTCCTTCTCCAGTGCTACAGTGGCAGGTCTCTGAGGAGCACTGCATCCCGACTGCTTTGTTTATCCGCACTGAAATTAGTTGGTGTCACATTTGGGTATTTTAAGCACCTAATGGCTAATACAGCCCAACGATTCTTCTGTTTCAGAGCATGATTTGAGCACCGGTCACAAAGGTATTTCCTCCAGTGGTCTGTTAGTGCAAAAGGTGTGAATTTTGCCTAGTCTTGTCCTCAAGAAGTGTGAGCTAACCACCTGGAACACCAATTCCTGCAGAGTTCCTCATCGGAAGGCGAGGAATACCAGGAAGCAAACTTGCTTGGATGGAATAAGCAGCATGTTCAACACATAAGGAGGAAATAATTATGAAAGATAATTGAGTATTTAAGTATGCACAGGTATAAACATACTCTTTAATGCATAAAACCCTGCTCACTTTGCTAAGTAGGGTTCTCACGCAGCTACGTTTCTGGCACAGACTCCAATATTCTTGTTACTAAGTTTAATTTAATCCCCACACAAGCTGGTAGCTGCGTTTGTAGAATATTCCTGACACCTTATTCAACTACAGGAGACCCCAACTCTGTTTTCCCCTAAAGCAAACACTAGGCAACTCCAACATCTGCAGGCGGCTTTTCTTCCTGAGCAGACACACAAGTAAAGTAGCAGTGCAGAAGGGCTCAGCCCTGAATGGGCTGGAATAAAAGCAAGGCTCATCCCCAGAAAAGGAATGTTTCAGCTCTATCTTGGCATCTACCTGTTACATTCAGCGCAGCTGCTGCGCCACTGGCTCTGATGCACACGTACACCCATACCCAGGTGCAACAGAACACCGCAAAGTGGAACACATTTCCATCCGATTAGAATTACCGTCAAGGATCCCATCCTGCCTGCAAAGCTCCCCGAAGCTATTCCAAACCGACACTTCGACAGCAGGCTGATGTTTCCTAAATCCGTGGGCATGAAGGAAAGTTAAAGCAACTGTTCTCTAAAATAATGGCACCCCTGCAGCGTGGTCATGGGCGGCACAGCCCACCCACAGGCCTCAGAACACCATGACACCTCCCAGGAAATCCAGTGAGGGCTTTATGCCAGTTTGCACTTAGGAAGAACAAGCATATTTAGCACGACTATGATGTTTTGGAAGAGCTGAGTAAAGCCTGGCACTCCTGCTTCATTGGAGGGGAGACTGAGAAACAGCAGTTACAGCACCAGCATGTTCAGTCAATGGCTCTAGGATGGGAACTGGATCCCAAGCAGCCAGCCCTCCAAACTGGACATCCTTCTGCATCAAAATACACCAAGATAACGAGCCAGAAAACTACTGAACTGCTACGGGAATTTAGGGATCTTTCCTCTCACATCTCAAGAGAAAGAAGTCCTGCAACAAATGATGCAGAATTTTATTTCTCATCATCTCTACAACACTGAAGATGTAGAGGGAATTGAAAAAATCAACTATCAAAAGTTGTATTTAAGGGAACTGTAACACAGACACATCACCCTGTGAAACTATAAGCCCCCAAAAAGGAATAAAGTGAAGTTTGGAAGCAACTGGCATTCTGACTGTCACTGTACCTGACCGCAATAGCCCAGAACTGCTCACAGAGATCCTTCGGTGTGGAGCTGGATGGCAGGACTGCCTGCAGCCCAAACCTCCCACTGTCTCTCAGCCACCATAAGTCCTTTCTTCTCACCCAGCGTGACCCCTGCTATCAGCCTCACTGCTCAATTTTGCTGTCAGCACTTTGAGTTTCGGATATCACAAAACACATAAAACACAGGTAAGCCACACACTTGGAAATATTCAAGCCAGTTGAAAGCCAGAAGCAAAATATAAACACAGCATGAATCCTTTTGTGTCCAAATTTTCTAGGGCAACGCTCGCAGCCAGGAATGGACGCGAACTGCTGGCTCCTGGGAATTCTAACAGATGTGTGGGATAACCATTACAGTTGCAGGTAGTTCTTCGAAGACTTAAACTAAGCCCTCCTTTGCCCTTTTGTCTGCCCATTAAACTATGCACACAGGAGCAGGGAAAACCCCTGTGAATGCTTTTTACCAATTTAGGGGGAGTCTTGAGAGGACTACAGAGTGGTCCAGAAGCTGACAGTAAAACCAGCAAGAACATGAAGGGAAAACTGTCCTGGGAAAGGTTGAACTGTCTCTGAAATAATTCAGCTCTGAGAGCAAGCAGCTGCAGCTTGGGTTGAGCGTCAGCCTGGTGCTGAGCTGCCGGGAGGGCATGAAACTTTGCTTAGAAACTTCAAAACTCGTATCTTAAAAAAAGAAGAAAAAACAAACAAATAAACAAAAACCACCCAACAATCCACACAAGTGGAAAGCAAAGAATCTGCTGAACCTCGCAGCACCACAACACGCTGCCGAAGGAAAAGCAATGTATCAACAAATAAGAGACGCATCAAACAGGAGGCAGTTTTCCTTTGGAGGCAGGACTGCTGGAAGCAGGGGAGGGCTGCTAAACTGGTTTTCCTCTAAGCACTTCCAGTTAAAAAAACCCAATCTTCTTGCGAAGAACATATCCACTGTTGTACAGCTGTCCCAGAAAACAAAGACCACGGGGAGAGAGTGGCCCATTTTCTTCAGTCTCCAAGAACCCCGCGTACAGGTCATGTTTTCAAAGGCTCAATCCTACGCACCCTACCACGAAGCGGCTTTTAAAACACAGGAACAAACCCCTGAAGTCAGGATTATCAGAACACATTCTTTTTTTTTTTTTTGATACCACGCTCAATTGACTCAATTACAGCAAAGCTAACGCACAGTCTATGAAAACAACCGTGAGAGAAGTTTAGCTGTGAGCAAGTTTCCCCCTCCTGGACAGGCTGCATCAAAAACAAAAGACTAGTTTTCTGTTTCAGTTGAAGTTATCCCTCTGCTGTACCAAAACAAGTGATATTTTTCAGGAATGCCTGTTTGGGAGCTCCCCTGAACACGGCTACACCTCTCCCTCTACCCACTCCTTCGCAATTCCCAAAAAACACCTTAAACAGATAATTCCTCACCACATGTTGAAAATATTGTGACTAATAATACACTCCACCCATTTTTTTTTCCATCACTAAGGATTTCAAAACATAAAACCTGACAATCGGGGAGAGAAGCCTGCTGGAATTTAAGAAAGAAAGTAAAAATTAACTCCAAATTAAAAGATGCTGTAAAAACATAAAATGTTCAAGCAAGGTATTGATAAAGGTGGAAGTGAATCCTGTCACAGCAAGCTTCTGTCTCAAAATCAGTTTTTTTCTCGCTCTTCTTTGATAAGGTGGCTTCTCCTTCTAATCTTTAGAGAAAAGAAGAAATGATAAAGAAAAAAACTCCCTCTCCTTTTGGAGAAAACACACGGAATGCATTGGTAGCCGGGTTCCTCTCTGTACACAAGGAGAGTCCACGCTTGTCATAAATACTTGAATGAGTTTAAGAACTGAGCCCTAGATCTACATTACAGTGACTAAATCCTAAAAAATTATAGCAGTGATGCCGTTAAAATGCACACGAGAACTTTGGTACAGGTGTCTACAATACCGCTGTTTGCTAAACACATCTCCTAATTAGCAGGGCTTTAAACAATGCTGATAATAATCCGGTCCTGTAAGGCTTGCCAAATGAATCATTGAGATGGCAAAATAAAAAGCATGAGGAATTCATTAAAGAGCCGTTAAACTCTCCTTTGTTTATCTTTCCCCTGTCAGGTGTAAAATGAAATAAGTAGAGGTTTCTACCTCTGGATTCTGCTCAGCCTCACAATAACGCGCCCCAAGAAACCTCCTCAGAAGCCACCAGCATGTTTTTACCCCCTCCTTTCATTTCAAAAGCGAAATCCTCCCACTGTTGCAGCCCTGCGAACCCGCTCCATTCTCCCGTTTGTCACCCGGGATTGAGTTATCAGGCACTACTTGTATGACTTTGGGAACTGACATGTCTATTTGCAGAGACACAAAGGCAATCCAGCCCAGCCGCAAGCCCCTGCCTCTCCCCACACCTCCTGGGCTCCTCTCCTTTTCTCCCCTCCGCCAAATTTCACACAACACACTTTCTCCTGGAGAAAGAGGGGGGGAAAAGAGGACACCTCAGTGCTTTCCCAGCATGACAGAAAATATTTCCAGCCACTTTTGCACTTGTTACAGCCTGATGAAAAATCACCTACATCCCCTACAGGAGCAGCGGTATTTTTTTATGTCATTTGTACGGGGTTTGGCTGGGTTTTTGGCTTTTTTTTTTTTTTTTTTATA